>PISX010022489.1:0-31651 GCA_004024625.1 Mellivora capensis | reverse complement strand
AAAAAAAAGAAATCAATAATGAAAACATAGTTGGAAAATCCCCAAATGTTTAAAAAATAAATAGCACACTCCAAAATGATGTATGAATTAAAAATATGTCTCAAGAGAAGTTGAAAAGATATTTTAAACTAAATGAAAAAAATGCAACTTAGTGAAATGTGTAGAATTCAGCAAAAATAGTACTTAGGGGGAAATTTATGGCATTAAATGTCTATATCGGAAAAGAAACAAAGTACTCTATAATTTATAACCTTGCTTCTACCTTAGGAAACTAGAGGGAAAAAAAAGTTAGGCCCAAAGGAAAAAAAGAAGCAAAAGAAAAATACAGAGAAGAAAAAAAACACTAGAGAAGAAACCAATCAGCTTAAAAACAGGAAAATAGGGGAAATCAACAAATCTAAAAGCTAATTCTTTGAAAAGATGCAATAACTGATAGATTTCTATCATGTCTAGTCCTAGAAAAAAAGATGAGAGACACATTACTCATATTAGAAATTAAATAGAGGTCATGACCACTGATTTCATGGGCCTGAAAAGATAATAAGAAATGTACAAATAGTTCCACACCCATAAATTTGATGACTTAGATAAAATGAAACAAATACTTTTAAGATATGATCAAAACTCACATGTGGATAAATAGATCATCTAAAAAGGCTTATATCTATTAAATTAATTTTAAAGCCATAAATAAAAACTTTCCAAAAGAGAAAGCACCTGGACCAGAACATTTCCAGTTTCACTGGGGACTTTTACCAAACATTTAAGGAAAACATATGACTTATCCATAATCACTTTTAGAAACTGAGGCCGAGGGAACACTTACTAACTCATTCTATTAGGACATTATACTAATACCAAAATCAGACAAGAGCATTGGTAGAAAAGGAAAATTAAAGAACAATGTCTCTCATGAAATTTTTTTCAAAAATCTTCAACCAAATATTAGCAAATCTCATCTAACAATCTATAAAAAGAATTATATGATGAGGTAGGATTCATTCTAAGTATAGAAAGCTGATTTAATATTTACAAATCAAGTAATGTAATATACCTAAAAAATTATATGATCATATCACTAGATGCAGGGAAATCCTTAAACACCCAACTCCCTATTATGTTAAAAACTCTCCTCCAACTAAAAGAGAACTTCCTCAACTTGGTTAAAAAATGAGCAAACAAACTAGGCACCAAACAGGTAACAAAAATTTATTGTTAATCATGAGAAACTAGATTCTTTACCCTATGATTGGATTTTTTTATACGGATTAACTCAGCTGTTTTCCCTTTAGGGGATAACATGTTTCCCCACACTGCGTTTGTAAATACACACGCCTTTTATCCACAGCAATTAACTTAGAAAAAACTTTTGATATACTTTCCTCTCCAAATTGCCTTTTTTCAAATTAACTTCCTTCATTCTTATTGATTCTAAATGACAGACTTGTGTTACATTATTAAAGTACTTCTTTTTCCCATAGGCTCATTGTTGAACTTCTTCTAATAACTCAGACTTATTTCTCCCATTCTCCACCAACTCTCATCTCACTTTTGTGCATTTCAAAGGAGTATGGAATAAGTTTAAAAATGGAATGGTGGGGGCGCCTGGGTGGCTCAGTGGGTTAAAGCCTCTGCCTTCGGCTCAGGTCATGATCTTAGGGTCCTGGGATCGAGTCCCACATCGGGCTCTCTGCTCGGCAGGGAGCCTGCTTTCTCCTCTCTCTCTCTCTGCCTGCCTCTCTGCCTACTTGTGATTTCTCTCTGTCAAATAAATAAATAAAATCTTTTAAAAAAATGGAATGGTAGTTTAGATGGGATAAAAGACAAAGGATAAAAGACAGTCAAAGGATAAAAGTCAACTAACTAATCCATGTGCTGCTTAAATATCTCCTTAGGTCAATAACCTCCTGGGGTATGAGCAGCATCTTTGCTAAAATAAAAGGACTGAATAAGATCGATCACATCCCTCAACTTCCTGGATAACTCTGTGAGCTTTCCCAACCTACAGTAGGAGTCAGTGGCAAATAGTAAACATTTTAGATTTTCTGACTAATTATTCTCTAGCACAACTACTCAATTCTGTTGTAGTAGTAGGGAAGCAGTCACAGACAATATAAATGAAGAGTGTGCCTGTTCAATAAAACTTTATTTACAATCACAAGTACTGGCAGGATTTGACCCCAGGGGCTGCAGTTTGCTGACCTCAGAACTGGAAGATGAAATACAAACACTTTAATGGGCATATAAGGTTTTTTAGAGCCTTTTTAGAAGTGTAGACTTCTTAAAAAAAAAAAAAAGAAGTATAGACTTCTTTTTGCCTCATTTTACACCAATATCCTCCTTGCCCTTTTTTTTTTAAGGGTTATTTAACTCTATTTATTTAACTCTATTCTATGTATATGCTATGTACTATGCCACTTAAAATTCCTTCAGAATAAGAGTTTTTTCCCAACCTATTAGGTTTTTATTTACATTTCTGAAAGATCTGATTATATATATATATATATATAATTTGATTATTTGATTATTAAAATGGAAGTTGTATTTCATTTATAGCCCATTTACATAGAGATATCCCTTTCTTTCTTTCTCCCTCCTTCCTTCATGTTTTCCACTCTTGCTCTTAACTGCATTCTAATACCATATATATGTATATTATCTATTATATATATATATATATATATATATATATATATATGCATTCATGTCTATAGGAAGTTTGCCAGTTTGACCCTCTCAGATAGGAATTCCTTCTAGGTGACCAACCATCCTAGCTTACTCATGACTGAGAGTTTTCCTAGTACTTGCACATTTAATGCCCAAACTGACACAGTTCAGGAAAACCAGGCCAGTTGGCCACTCTGCCATTTTACCTTTGGATCTCTTAAATATTTAAATTTAATATTCCAGATTTTACAATTTTAGATTTTACCACAACTATGATAATATTAAATTATAACACATATGCTATTTTCTATATATTTTCCATGACAATAAATTCTATAACAGTAAGTTATTATTTATGCTTTATTATCCTTAAATATTATATAGTTTCTAAATGTTGAGGGGAAATATACACATATGTATATATGATATTATATAGATAATATACATATATATGGCATTAGACTCGGTTCGACTATAGAAATCCAATTAAACGATTCTTTTCTTAATTAGAAAAGATCCAATTAAGGAAGCTTAAATTTTTAATTTGATTTTCCTGCTGAGTTTTCTTTCTACAAAACCTATTGCCCATAATGAAAAGAGTTCATGGGCCTTGCAAAGCCAACCATGACTTAATCCTCCACGAAGTCAACTACAAGCCAGGCTTGGAGACTTGGTTTTGAATAAACTTGAAATAAATCAGCATGGTTTGCCACATGGACTGTTGAGGGACTATATGAGGCTCTCTGCAGGTGCTAGTTCATACTCGGAGGAACTTGGACAACCTTCAACCAAACCCACAAGTTCTCATACTATCAGCTGGTATGGGAGCCTGAGCTTTGACAACGGTGGCCTGGATTCTGGTTCTGGTTGTGCTTGTAGAAGCCCCTGTGGTCTGATCGATGGCTTAGGCTCTAGTTATGGAGATCTTGGTCCTGACTTTGGTCTCAGGAAATGTAGATTTAACTTCCACTGAAAAATCTATTGATGTGCAGAAACAGAAAGCTTGACTTCTAGATCCTTTACTCCAAAGGGTTTTCTAATATGTTCTTCTTGGAGTCTATAAAAAGCTTTCATAACACTGGTGGGACATTCCACAAGAACTAGGAGTGGCAACAGCATCACCAGCAAGACTGTGGAAACCATGGTTGAAATCAATCATGGGCTCATCTCTGAACCATTCAACTACTCATATATCATCATTGCTTCCATTTCTGTAGTAATTTTTCAATAAAGCTTTTAGTGACATCACAAATTCTCCTCTTCTCTCCCCACCTCCAACTGTTTAAAAATAAAGAACATATCCAATAAGGAAGATAAACTTCCTTTTTGGAGTGGGATTTTGTCCGCTTATAGTTGCTTCCTTATCCATGACCCACTTAGGTGATTGAGCCAACGTATTCCAAGGAATATTTCGACTTGCTTATCTGATGGTACTTAGTTTTTTAAAAGAGCTACAAGCTATGAGTATTCACATTTTCATGTCTTCAGATAAAAGTCACAGTAATATTGACTCTCTTCCAAATGCATCTTAGGCTTCAGATGAGGCCTTTTCTTCCCCATTCCAGTGTAAAAAAAGGGCAAATGGGAAAATTGAGGCACTAAAAGAATTCACTTTTTGATATGCTCTTAACAGATTCAAGGAAGCCTTCTTTCAGGAATTTTGTCTCCAGTAAATGAGTTTGAAGTTTAAAGAGTAGGAAAGAAGAGAGAAACTCAAGTTTGGATGAAGATCTGTTATCCTTGCAACACCAGAGAAAGAAAGTTTGACTTTTCCAAAGTGGGCATGAATGAACTTCTGGTGAAAATCAGAAACCTATTGCTTCTAAGAGTACCCAATACACTATCATGGTGATGGAGAACTTTGTATATAATTGAATCAAATGAAGGAACATTCACTCAATAAGACTTATTGAACACAGAACTTATGTTCTAGGCATTCAACTGATAAAAAGATAAACTTATATAGAATTAATAAACCTTATCTGGTGCTTACAGATAAGTTGTAGAGGCTAACCTGTCTTCAGGTATCTACAACAAAACATGATATAGTCAATGGTAGAAGAGAGATAGAGACAAACTTTAAAATGGATGTTTAAATGGATCTATAGATTTTTTTCTCCTAAAAACAAAATGATAATATCATTCATGGAGCAAGCACCAAATCTCCCCAATATATATATTCAGGATTATCAGCAGCCTGGTATTCTTGCTTGAAGATCTAATAAAAAAACTTATACTGAAGGTGAATATGTAATAAACATAATTAAAACCTAATAGCACTAAGTGGAAAATATTGATTGATCCAATCCACCAAAGCAAGCTTAGTTTTAGTCTATGTGAGGCCCCCTTTTTTGTAAGAGAAAGCAAATTACTAAGGTGTTCTTCCATATGTCCTTTGGTATAGCTGTTATATAGAGAGTATCTATGACTTGTCACACTTAAATGTCTTTGAACATCAATTCAACACAATGAACTAACTGGAAACAGGAAGCCTGGATGCCAGCTTCCATCATCAGGACTATTGCAATGACCCTGGATGGGACAGCTTTTGAAAACAAGGTATGGCATTGTGGATACAATGCTGCCATCCAATTTGTTGTGGAAGATGCTGGATACTTGGTTTCTACTAAGTTTTCAGACCTAAAATTCGTGGGAGAATGATCCAACAATAAAATTCAACTTCTCAAATGTTTAATTTGATCAAACTATTTCCAGCTTATATCAGGCAGAGAAGATAAATTGGAGGCTTACCAACTTGTTGGCATAAGATTTAAGATCTGTCTGTGTATGTACAGCTGTTCAATAGCAATTCAAACTTATTCTATAAATATTGGATATTTTGCCACAGCCATTATTTCTCCTTTCACTCTCAGGACACTCATTTTTCATCTGAAATTTCTTTAGTGTATTTTACACTGGGAGAGATCTCTATAATCATTTTCCAATAAATGTGTTTAATGTGGCATTACAATATGGTCTTAACTTTAGTCATTTATCTTAATAATTTTCCTTTGTTTTGTGATATTTCAAATGAAGGCAACTGCTTCTTTTCCTGAGGATATAATTTATGTCCATTATTAAATCAGTGAAAAACAAATATAGATTTAGCTTGAGAGGGAGAGGTTGCTGGTCTTTTCTGGCTTGGTATTTTTTTTCCATCTTCTGTATTTGTGAGTCAGTATCCCAACTTCCGTCCCAAGTAGTCTTGTCAGTGATCATTGAAGATACTTATTAAATAGTAAATACGTCTTAGATTTTTTTGAATTCTTAATCAAAATTTATATTGGAGCAAACTCCAATTTATGGCAGTGATTTGGGATGCTAAAATACCTGGGCTAAGATTCTGATTATAAATAGTCTTCAATATTACTTTAATTTATTTAGCCACTTAGCCACTGGTTTTATCAACAGTACTCTGAATCACCAAAGAGAAATTTAAATCTAGGACCTGTGTGAGTGCTTCATAGTGAACCACATGACCAAAGACTCTAACAATCCTATTACACAGACCCTGTTATTCATGGTCTTTTCACTAGCTGCCTCATGAGCTGTTTGTAGGGGAGGACTACTTAATCTGCTCATCAGCCAGAACTTTTTGGGCCTGATGATTTCCCCAAAACATTTGTTCTTTACATTAAATTAAATTAAATGGAATTCTTTAAATTAAGCATGCTAGTAGAATTTTTTGAAATATGGTACTATGTGCCAAAGTCTTAGGCTTAAACTCTCTTGAGAATATATCATAAGATGATAATTCCAATGAAGACATTATATTGGAAATTGTATTAGAAGTCACACTAATAAAAATGGAAACATTTTTAAATCAACTTAAATTTTATGTAAATTAATCTAAATCCTAGTCTACCGAGTAAGAAAAACAATTTTTTTTTAATCTTCGCTCTTCTAGTGGATGAGTGGTATTACATAATTGTGGTTATAAATTGTGGTTTCCCTGATAACTCTGATAACTAATCATATCACACAACTTATTTGCCTATTGTATATCTTCCTGTCAATGTTCTCAGGTTTGGGGTATACTTGTCTTTACACATTTGAGTTTCAGGAGATCTTTACATGTGATGGATGTCTCTATCTCTATCTTTACCTCTATCATTTCTATTCTCTATCTCTAATCTACATATCTGTATCGTCTGCACTATATATCTATAGCTACACTTTTTTTTCCTAGTCTGTAGCTTGCAGTTGATGAATTTCACTTCACAGTTTTTTTTTTTTTTTATGGTCAGTGCTTTCTGTGTCTTAAAACAAAACAAGCAGAAAAACTTCTAGAAGTCTTAAAGTTTTAGCTTTTATGCTTAGTTCTATCATACATTTGAATAATTTTTGTGCAGACTATGAAGAAATTAAGGTCATTTTCTTCTTGTTCCATAGAAATTTCCCATTGTTTCAATACCATTTGATGAAAAGTGTTTTTTGTTTGTTTTGGAATCTTTGTGGGAAAAAAGCCTAATTCTAGACTCTCTAATATTTTCCATCAACTTACTTGTGTATCTTCACACCAATAACACACTTTCTTGATGATTCCAGTTTAAGTTTTAAAATCAGTTAATATAAAGTTTTTTCTTTTTAAATACTGCATTGGATATTCTAGGCTTTTTAGATTTCCTTATACACTTTAGAATCTTTTGTAAACATATACATTATACTGTAATTTCAATTAAGGATTTTTTTAATATATAATTTGGGAGGTATTCTGTCTACAGTCAATATATAAACATTTTATATATGTCTATATGTGTATATATATATCTTTCTTAATTTCTTCCAGCATTAATTTGTGATTATCAAAATCTAAGTCTTGCACATATCTTTAAATTATCTTTATTTTATTTTTCTGATATTGTTAGTGGATATTCTTGCATTTTACTTTCTAATTTTTCATATGTAATTGAATTTTGGAATTGTTGATTTAGTTTATTTTCTGATATAATTAGTGAAAAATTAATACTATTTCTTGCAATAATTAGTATTATTTAAGTGGTTGCTAAAATTCACCACTAAAGCAATGTGAACCTGGAGTTTTCTTTGTTAGAAGTCTGTTTTTTTTTCTTTTTATTACAAACTTTAT
This sequence comes from Mellivora capensis, assembly GCA_004024625.1. Taxonomy (NCBI): domain Eukaryota; kingdom Metazoa; phylum Chordata; class Mammalia; order Carnivora; family Mustelidae; genus Mellivora; species Mellivora capensis. The sequence continues at coordinate 23,895 of PISX010022489.1, read as the reverse complement.
TTCCTTAAGAGATATACTCATTAAGGTTTTTATTTCTTCTTGTGTCAGTTTTAGTAACTTTTTATTTGAGAAATTGTTGATTTCTATGCAGTACAACTATATTTCAGTATAGAAAACAGAATGCAACTTAGGACTTCTATTTCATTTGATATTAAGAAGGTCTTTGGAAAATTGGGCTAGTTTATATTCTATTGTATTAGTCCTGCCTGGGGTGGAACCAGTACTAATGCTTTGTTTGACTGGTCTATATACATAAAACTATAACTTTGATATAGCTCAACAGAATTCGAAATTGAATTGTTGAATAAAGTAATGGTATTATTTTGTGACTTTGTAAATCACCATAATTATCTTAGAGTCATGTGGTAATCTCTCCTCCAAAGAACTTTAAATATGTCCCTAGTCATTAAGTAGCAGGTTTTTAACACATGGATATCAGGCAGTAAAATATCAAGTACCCCATTAACATTATATGTAAATCCTTAACAAATATTTCTTTAATTTTCTCATTCTTTGGGGTGATGGATTTAATATGAGTGTCCAAATTAAACACACACATTCACAATATTAAAGATAACCTTAGATTAGTCTTTGAGAGAAGTCACTATGACTATCATTTGTCTACATTTTTGTTTCTCTTCCTAATTCCTGCACAAAAAGATCAGTAGAGCTATGTATTTCTTCTATAATGCTATAATCGTGGATCCCAGAAAGAAGTTCCTAAACTACCAGGATGCCCTCTTGACATTTTTCAGGTCATAATTGTAAAGGATTATTGACATTTATTCAACTGAGGCAGCATTTGTTTTGACTAGAATTAAATACAGAAAACAAAGAATATATATTTGTTTTGTTCTTCCCTCTGTTTTTCCTCAAGTTTGGAAGTGCCTTCTTTAAGGAGGCATCAAGATTTCAAATATTGTGTCTCAAAGATTAAGAAATATGTCTAATGAAACACTGTAAAAGTAACTGGTTGGACGCTGGTTCTGAATGGCATAAAAGTAAAGTAAAATTTGTTTGTATCTCAACATGTCTGGATATTTGACATCTAAGTGGTTATGGTCTCAAATGGGGCATGGATTTAAGAATAACATTAGTGTCCTGCTTACCTCAAATAATAAGAGGTTGTCATCTCCATGAAAAAATAGACAGTATATGCACTAAAGTAGCATCATCTAGATGATGTTGTCAGGCACCCCTTGACTGAGTTGTAGAGATCCTCAGAAACCAAAATACGGGGGAGTTTATATGAATCTTAATGTTGGAATAGTCTTTGAAGTTGCAAATAAATATTTCTCATATAACAACAACTTAATAAAAGGAATTGAGCTAACTGAACTAAAGATTAACTTAGAACTTTTACTTCAGTGGAAGATCACTCCATGCATATTAAACAAAAAAGCCAGAAATACTTGTTTCATGAAATTTCTTCTGTGGGAGGAAAATGAGGTGTATTTGGGATGATTTACCACATCCATGGCTTAGGGTGTAAAAACCTCTGTGCAGATGCTGAGATTCATCCTCAGGAAACATCTTTCATAGCAAACCAAGCCTTCAACCCCTGATAGCATGGGCTACTACAACTACTATAGAGACCTGGGCTGTGGCATGAGTGAGGCTGTGGCAGCTCCTGCAGATGGGGCTGTGACTGTGGTTAGGGAAGCTACAGAATACCTGCTGCCTCTCATCTTGCTACGGTGGATATGGATTCTGTCTTCTATTAAAATTCTTCTTTATGAGTCTAATATCTGGTTCCATGAGTGGACTTTCAGAATCTGATTTCAACCTCTGGGTCAACTAAGATTTTTCTCCATTTATTAATGGTCCATTTATCAAAATAGCACCTAAAGCTTCCAGTACATTTCGAGTTACACAGTTTTGTATCTGTCATGTCTCCTTTATTTCTTTAATAAAGTCTTTTAATTTGAAAGAGCAAATATAGCTTTTTAAAAATTCTTTATTATCGATTATATATGTAACTATATCATAGATCTTACTCAACTTTCAAAAAAGATTCTGATATATGGTTTTGTGTATTAAATATTTATTTCACAAATGGAGACATAAAAAAGAACAATAAATTTAGATTGAAATGAATGATAACTTCTCAAATACCTGTTGATTTTTTTCTTTATTTTAATCAGATAATGTTTAGATTTAAATTAAACAAGAATAGGGATGCCAGGGTCTCTCAGTCCTTGAAATTCTGCCTTCGGCTCAGGTCATGATCCCAGGGTCCTGGGATCAAGCCCCGCATTGGGTTTCTAGTCTGTGGGGAGCCTGCTTCTCCCTCTCCCACACCCCCTGCCTGTGTCTCTGTCAAATATATATAATAAAACCTTTAAAAAAATTAAACAAGAATAAAAAATGAAGTCTAACAATTGCGATGTATTTGTGGCAATAAATAAAAAAATAATTTATATGTTTAACATTTTATGCAATTCCTTTTATCAATGCAGTCCAAAATGAATAAATAATTCATCCTGCTTTCAAAATATGTCCTTCTTTAGTTCTTTCATGACAAAAAAAGAAGAGTGATAGATCAAAATATTTCTCTGACCTTCTAGGAAAAGAAAGTTTTTTGAATTAATTTCTTGATTATATATAATATTTTTATCTGTTTCCTCTACTTGGCATTCTTATGAAAATAATTATTTTACAAATGTATTAAAAACTACTTCAAATTAGTTAATTAAAATATATGTAGTATTAGGAATATATTTGGTTTAGATTTTTACCATATCATTGTTCCTCTGTAGTATGCAGTGACATTCTTTTTTTTTTTAAGGTTTTATTTATTTAGATAGAGCACAAGTGTGGGGAGGAGCAGAGGGAGGGAGAAAAAGCATCTCAAGCTGACTTCAAACTGACCATAGAGACCAACATGGGGCTCGATCCCATGACCGCGAGATCATGACCTGAGCTGAAATCAAGAGTTAGATGTTCAACTGACTGAGCCACTCAGGTGTCCTGATATTCCTCTTTTTTACTTTCATCATTATCATCTTCATGGCATTCAAGCCTTTTGAAGCTGTAAATGAAATGTAAACACCTAGGAACAACCAGGAAATATATCACTCTATAGCTTTCCCTGATGAGAGTCATCATTCATCCAAAGGATTTTTTTAAATGGATTTCCAATCAATTATCACTCCTCAAAAGCAAGCATGTTGTTGTTGGTATTTTACATAGTAGAGTATGTAAAATATGTAATGAAATTTTTGCCTTTTCAAATTTGAATGGAATATTCAGGTAATGCAACAAGATAAAGTTTTTTGTTGCTGTTTGAGTTGTTGAAATCCAATAATAAAAGGACAACAGTAGAAGTGAGAGCTGACCTAGAATTAGAGATTGTGCTGTGCTGCCCCTTATATCATACAAGTGCAGAAACTCCAGATGGTTAAGTGATGCCTGGAGTCACAAATACCACAAGTGTCAGAACCAAGATCAAAAACCAGTTCACTGAAACCTGGTGATCTACCCCATCATACTGATTCTCCTTCATTATATATTTTCAAATTTGAATACCATCTGGAAAATTCTTGTCATATTTCCATGAATAACTACAATTTTATAGCTGAGTTTATGGGGAATAGTTCCCTCTGTTAGATTAACTACCTCTTATTGTGTTTTCTTTTACATTTTTATTGTGAAAATTTTATTTTACTGTATATAATCTACTTCTCAATTTGTAATTTAGTTGTACTTCAAGGCAAATGAAGAATGAATAGTGTTAAAACTTAATCCTCATCACGGTATTTTATTAGAAAGATTTGGATTTGTTTATACAACCTGAAGATAGAAAAAAAAAATCAGTCAACTCCTGTCACTTGTCCTATCAAATGTTGTATTTTCATAGGTAAGGACATCAGGAATAGAGTTTGGTCATGCCTTTAAAGAACTTTGGCTCTTGTAACTAAATAACATTTGAAATTATTCTATTCTCACATAGGTCAGTACCTTTGCAGCCCGAAGAAGATGTTACAAAGTTACAAAGTAAAAGAATTATCAGTATACTTAGAATGAGAAAAAAGAAGTGACATTCTTAGTATAATGTAGTGTATTTTTGTGACCTACAATTTCATATTTTTTTGATTTATGTCTGAGTTACAGGACAACCTTTGGAATTTACAACAGAAGTTTCCTTTATTGATTTGTAAAGACTATTATTGATCCCAAGTGAAAACAGATTTTCTTTTCCTTACCGCCCATTATCATTATCATATCATATTATGATATGATATTGATATCATATTGTGATTATCATAGTGTTATTTAACATGTATTTCGAAGGAAACTTCCTAAGAGTGAAAAGAAGAAAAAAAATAATCTACTTTGTGTGCAGCAACTGAACATCAAACAATACTTCTACAAACAATGGATACTTTAATTTTAATAATTTTTCACTTAGAAAAAAACAAGACAAACATTTTTTTCTATGTATTTTATAATACTTTAGTATTGATATTTTGCTGCTTGTTAACAGTAAAATTGGTCTTGTGTAAAACTATCACATTTTATCTTTGAAACTATTTTTATTTCTTATTTGACTATTGAGGTTTTTCATTTTTGTTTTTTAGTGCTCTATCTCAGGTGGAAACATCTCTTTCAAATCCAAATGAACGAAAAGAAGCCATTAATCACTCTCACATGATGGGGCTGAGTTATATGGACAAGAGGTGATATCCTTAAACCTGTCTGAGTTATTCATGGTTACATGTATTTAAAAGGACTTATTGAGAATGAAAAATTCAGCTTATCAACTATTTCTAGTTTCGGGTGAGAAATATTGAAATAATATTTGGATAAAAGAAACTGGGGATATGTTGGGTTATGACATATCGATCCACATTTTGGTTTTAAAATGGTAGTTTGCTAAGGTGGAGTCAGAGTTGCACTCTGTGGCCATGATAGCTACTACCAGTTTACTTATAATTTCTTCATTAGTTCTATAAGCAGTGTTTAATTTCCTACTCGCTGCTTAGGATTAAAACATCTGAGGAAATTTACCTTTGTTAAAATACTTGAGAATCTCATAAAAACTCAACTGTATATTCAAAATCATTTAAGTTAAGGGGCTCCTGGATGGCTCAAGTTGGTTGAGTTGCCTACTCTTGATTTTGGCTCAAGTCATGATCTCAGGGACCTGGGATTGAGCCCTGGGTCAGGCTCCACACTCTGTGGAAAGCCTGCTTGGAGAGGCTCTCTCTCTCCCTTTGCTGAAGATAGTTCTTAAAGCCAAAAATATTATAAAGTTATTATAATTAAAATGCTAAAAATCAACATGTACCTTCTTTTTAAAAATGTTTTCTGAACAGAGGCACTTTCTTCAGTCCTCATCTTGATAAACAAATTTCCTCTTTGAAAAATATTGATTTAACAGCTGTTAAGTTGAACAAATATCTGTGAATTTAGTTGGAGATGGAATTATCCACTTGGGAGATGACAGAAAGGAGAAAATTTTTAATTATAAAAGGAATGTCATCAAATGTAAATGATGTAATATATCTGGTAATAAGCAATTCAATTTAGGGTTTGGAATGTACAGAATTTAAAGAGGTAGGCATTTCTTCCCATAAAAGCTAAATAATAGGTTCAAGGACATTCTAAATAAGAAGCTAAGTAAACCGAGGTATTTTAATGGGAATGAGGGCCTCTCCCTGTGTTAAGAGACAGAAGAATAATGAGTTACAATATTACAGATAATACGCAGCATGACACAAGGGAAAAGTATACATGTGATTTAGCGTATGTTCTGCTCAGGGTATATAAGCATCTCTCTACCCATGCTGACATTCACACTCAGGATCTGGACTTGAACACCAGACCAAACTCATCACCCCTGACACCATGAACTACTACAGCAACTGCTATGGAGGCCTGGGCTACGGCTGTGGAGGTTTTGGTGGCCTGGGCTGTGGCCGTGGCTGGGGATGTGGCACCTTCCACAGACGGGGTTGTGGCTGGGGCTGTGGCTGGGGCTGCAGAGGCTACAGATATGGCTGCTGCCGCCCATCTTGCTACGGGAGATATGGATTCTCTGGATTCTACTGAAATCCTGCTCCAGAAGCCCAACATCTGAGGCCACAAAAGGATTATCCAAATTTGACTACAATAACCAAACCAAATAAGATCATCTAGAGCCAAGCCAAGATAAAAAACATGTGTTATCTAAGACTTTAGAAATATTTATCATTATATAATGGTTTCTGTCATGTTTCCTGGTGTCCTTTATTTCTGCTTTTATAACTGTGGGATTTCTCTATTCCTTTTGCAATAAATTATCCGAAGTTGAAATAACATATGTGGCTTTCATTTTTTTATGAAACTCAAGATATCAAAGTGATTATTTGTAACTGCATCCAACTGGCAATGAAGAAAATAAATTACTCCACGAAAAACCAAAGTCCTAGGAGAGATATAAACATACACCCATATGGCTAGATAGATATATTCCAATCCATAACACTCAGTTGGAATGAAGGTTTTTTTCCTCTGAACACTAGACCAAATCTTATTCAATACTTTTACTTAGATAACATTGGTATATGAATTTGGTACTTAACTATTAACTTTACATATTTTCATACCTGAAGTGAGGCTGACATGCAGAGTAAGCACTTTGATGTTTTGTTCAAAATTTATTTTTATTTAGCCATTTTAATAATAAGAAAAAAATAGTGATAGAATAAAATATATCTCTAAATGCACAGTGAAAATAAACAGTTTTATATGAAATGCTATCATATTTTCCCCATGATCCTCCCTGATGGAACATGGCATCGTTCTTATTATCAGTACACTGAAATATTTTGCTATTCATCATGGAAACTTAAAAATCACTGCCATCACTTGTGAAGTAATCTGTATCAAGGCAATTCCTGACCTGAAGCTTTATGCATTATAACAAGTGTCTTGTAACACTGACATTCAAAGAGTGAGCATTTCATGTTAGTACTTCACATAAGTATTTGCTTATGAAAAATACAGAATGAAGTATCATTTCTCCCCCCCTCCCATTTTATATATTTAGGTAGTAAAACAAAAGTGAATGTTTTCTGTTTGAGTTAACTGAATTCGGTAAAACCAGTAGAATTATGAAGCTGGCAGGGGCCCCGTAAAACTTACTATAATGCCATCTTGGATGGGAAAGGACTCCAGAAAGTGAAATGAGTTGCTAAGGATCAAGAATGGCATGAGAAATAGAGCCTAATACTGGAACAGGTCTTGCTGAAGAGAGGCATTGACTTTACCATGCGTACTGCCACACTGATTTCCTACTTCCCTCCTTGAGTGCTCTTAAATAAAGCATCTTGCTCTGGTCATGCACCTTTGAAGAGCTTAATTATCACAGCTGATTGACCACATCCATTTATTTTGATATGCAAATATTCTGATGTAGAATTTTAAACTATTAATTTCTAAGTTAGCTGTGTCTGAGTAACAATAACTAGTAAGAGGGTTAAATCCAAACTCTACTTTAAAAACTTATTAAAATGCATGTGAAAATCTCAGATTTGTTTACTGAATGCATGGATGAATGTGCTCAGCCAGCTTGTGTCCTTTCAGTCAATTCATGAGAATTGCAGCTTCACTTTGAGTAGATCAAGGTAAAGATATATTAGTTCACCATGAGATGACTGAACTCTTTCGTTTCCGTGAGCAAAACATAATTTCACATAAAACTATTTTATTGGAAATTGGAATTGTAGCTAATTGGAAAGTAGCTACTAATTGGAATTTAGTAATTGGAAAGTAGCATCAGAGTCTGAGGAAAAACTTTACATATATAAAGAAAAACAATAATCAATAGAACTAATTAGAGAAACTAGCACTCTTAGTATAATGCAGTTTTAGCATATTACTATCCCTCTTATTGTTAGATTGTATTGATTCATGTTGGAATTAAGAGAAGAGCTCTGGAACACATTTCCTTCCATGGGAAGCTGTCATCTAGTTCAGAGAAAATGCATCAGATCAGCAGCAGCACAACTGAGAGATCTGTCAGAGTTAAATAGACAGAGTGTGACATCATTAAACCTGTTTGATTTATTTGTGTTTTTATGGCTTCTTGTTGACTTAATGAGAATGAAATATTCAAATTAACAACTGTCTTTTAATTTAGCATGAACAATAAAAATGGAACAAATTCTGAAGACAGCAGACAAGGAAATTAAAGAATAAAATGTGAGGCAGCCAAGAATTTCTTAATTAAGATAAGAAAAAACATTAAGTATAAAATATTTTTAAATGAATGAATCAGGGCCATTCATTATATTAAGAAGTTCCACTCATATATAGACATCATTTAAGTGAAAAAAAATAAGGCATATACAGGAAGAAAATATTTCCAGAACACAGATCTGACAAGATACCAGTATTCAAGTATATAAAGAGCTCCTACAAATCAATACTAAAATATTAAAAACTGAACAAAAAACTAACAAAACACTTGAACAGACATTTCAAAAAAGAGGATACCTAAGTGATCAATAGGCATGTCTAATGGAGCCCTATATCATTACTTGTCAGGTAAAAAATTAAAACAGTATTCCAATATTGTCACATGTCCACAAGAATGATCAAATTAAATAGTCTGAAAATGACAAGTATTGTCAAAGATATAGAGCAGCAGAAACCCTTCATTGCTGGTGGGATTGAAAATCTAACAACTGTTTTGGAAAATCATTTTTTAAAAATATTTACTTGTTTGAGAGAGAGAAAGTGAGCATGCACAGAGAGAGGAGCAGAGGGAGAGATATTCAAATAGATCTCCTGCTGAGCATGGAGCCCTATAATCAAGCCAGGCTCCATCTCATGACTCATAAGATCATAACCCAGGAGATCACAACTTGAGCCAAAATGAAAAGCCGGCTACTCAACCAACTGAGCCATCAAGGTACCCTGCCCACCCCCCCTTTGGGAAAATTATTAATAGGGTCTACAGAAACTGTTGTCAAAATCTAGACAGATGGTTATTTCCAGAAAGTGATGTTGACCAAAAAGAAACAATAGAGACATTTTAGGCATTAAAGTATGCTTGGAACAGATAGTACATGCTTATTTGCAAGAATGCATCAAATTTTATGTCTAAATTTATATATAATATAGAATTCATTATTATGCTTGGAAAAAAAGAACCTATGCAAATGTATGATGGTTATACATTCCTCTAAAGACAGAAAGCCATTTGAGCTCATTCCTCTTTTAAATCCTTATTGTTTAGATGCAGCCATATGTTACCCACACCTGGGAGAAACATGGTGCTTATGTTTACAGACCTTAAAATTCATTCATCCTTTCAGCACTTATTTTTGTGTTTCTATTACATGGCAGATATTAAAGAAAAATAATCAAATCCAATTGGGAAATTGCATCACTTGAAAATTACGTGTAAAACAAAGAAAACCTGGGATGTTTGGGTGGCTCAGTGGGTTAAATGTCTGTGCTCCACTCAGGTCAAGATCCCAGTGTTTTGGGATTGAGTCCTGTATCTGGCTCCTTACTCAGCAGGGATTCTGCTTCTCCCTCAGCCTGCTGCTCCCCATGCTTGTGCTCTCTTTCTCTGACACACAAATAAATAAAATTAAATTAAAGAAATGGAGAAAACCTGAACACTATATTTGAGGTCATATAAGATTCTGAAGAACTTAAAGATTCAAGCCTAAATTTAAGGGCACTACTGGAAGAACCAACCAGTTTGGGTCAGCTTTGATAAATGACTAACTTCTTAGAGTTAGCTGAGTGACTTTTGCCCTCAACTTTTCCCCACCCTTTATCTTTTAACATTATATCTACATTTTAGAGATTCTGAAGGCATATCCAATGTATAAGGGAATTTTACTGAATTTGACAGAGCCTTTGGATTTGGATTATCTTTTTGACACTGAGACCTTAACAACACATATTTGTTATCTTAGTAGAGATTAGTATGGTATTTCCTGAGAAGAAAAGGAAAAAAGAAAAAGAGCACAGACTAGGCAAAGGGAATACAAGTGGGAAACTGTTGTTTTAGAAGTGAAGGTACAAGAGGAAGGAAGAAAATGGACTGACTATAGACTGAATGAAAATTGATGGGTGGCAAAGAGAAATTTCACATACTTTACATTTTGATCTAGCTGTCATAGCCTATTAATGGTTAATGGAGGACAGAGTTTCAATGATACTCTAAAAGAAGTTGTGGCATACCTATTAGAATGGCTACAATTCCAAACACTGACAAAAACAAATGCTGACATGGTTGTGGAGCAACAGCAGCTCTCATTTATTGCTGATCAAAAGCACAATGGTGCAGCCACTTTGGAAGACGGTCTGCCAGTTTCATACAAAACTAAATATAGTCTTACACATAATATCCAGCAATAACTCTCCCTGGTTTTACCCAAATGAGCTGAAAACTTACATCCACACAAAGACCTGAACACAGACATTTATAGTTTTATTCTTTACTGTCCAAACTTGGAAGCAATCAAGTTTCCTTCCATAGGAGAATGGGTAAACAAACTGTGGCACCTCCAGACAATGGAATACTATCCAGTGATAAAAAGAAGTGAGCTATCAAGCTGCAGAAGATGTGGAGGAATGATGAAAGCTTACTGCTGTGTGAAAGAAGGCAATGTGAAAAAGCTACCTTCTGTAAAATTCTAACTATGACATTCTGGCAAAGGCAAAACAATGACGAGAGCAAGTTTAGTGATTGCAAGAGTTTGGGGGAAGGGAGGGAAGAATGGGTGGAGTACAAAGGATTTTTAGTGGTTTAATGATGATCACATGATATTATGCATTTGTTAGAACCCATAGAATAGTATGACACAAGGACTGAACCCTCATATAAACTATAAACTTCGACTAATAATAACATATCAAATTGGTTCATTAATTGTAATTAATATACCATACTAATTCAAGATGTTTAATAATGGGGGAAATTTGTGTGTGTGTGTGTGTGTTTGCACGCGCACGCACGCATGCAGAGGGTATAGAAACTGTACTTTTTGCTCAATTTTTCTGAAACTTAAAAGTATACTAAAAATGTTCTTTTAATTAAAAAAGAAGAGATTAAATGCAATATTAGATATGTGGGTAAAGAAATGAGAGGAAATAGTGAATGTAAAAATAGAGAAGAGATACAATCTGCATTTTTTTAGATTGTATTTATTTATTTGACATCAGAGAGAGATCACAAGTAGGCAGAGAGGCAGGTAGAGAGAGAGGGGGAAGCAGGCTCCCTGCTGAGGAGAGAGCCTGATGCGGGCCTCGATCCCAGGACCCTGGGATCATGACCTGAGACGAAGGCAGAGGCTTAACCCACTGAGCCACCCAGATGTCCCACAATCTGCATTTTTAAATAGAATTACTTATTTATTTTACAGAAAGAGAAAGAGAGAGAGAGAGATCAAGCACATGCAGAGGGAGTAGCAGAGGAAGAGAGAGAAGCAGACTCCCCACCAGAGCAGGGAGCCGAATGTGGGACTTGATTCCAGGACCCTGAGCTCATGACCTGAGCCGAAGGCAGATGCTTAACTGACTGAATCATTCAGGTGCCCCATGATCTGCATTTTGGGAAGCAACCTGGGTAGATCTCCTACCAGAGAAGATGGTTAGGATTTGGAAGCATAACTTTTAGCCAGCTTTGAAAGCTACTCTGAAATGAATATTTGATTGCTGTGACTTGCCTTCAGTTTGTGAACAATTTGTCCATGCTTATCAAAGCCCACGGAACTGTACGACACAAAGAATGCAATATAAGCTATGGACTTTAGCCAATAATTATAGATCAGTATTAGTTGATCAAGTATAACAAGCAAAAATGTTTTTTATTTTTCAAAGTAATATAAAAAATAAAAAGTGTATCAGTTATGTAGCCAATGTTCTAAAATCAAAGAAAACATTAATTATTTATGTATTTATTTTCTAAAATTCCTTACTGGTATCACAACTGTCAAGCTGATTCTTCTTGGCTCTCAAATGTTTCCATTTCCTTATCTCTGAAAGAGGTAAATAACTTACATTTTAGCCTGAGGAGTAAGATGCTTTAAAAGGATATGGTAGATGATAGAGCTTTGACTTTGACCTATTTCTTTAACTTGTAAATGAAGCACAGCAATTTAGAAAAACAAAAAAAAAAAAACAGGTGAAGAAACATTTCATTGAGAAACACACCACCAGCAGATATGACTGGCATGTCTAGCTATGAAGCATTCTGTTTAGGGTCTGATATGTTTAGCCCTTGAAGATACTGCATTCCTTCTTACAAAGTGATGCAACAACTTTTAGAGGCCACCCTAACTAGGCACCAAAGCAATCTTAAACATTTAAATGAGTGTTAGGGCCTCTCCCTGTGTCAGGGGACAATGAATGAATGAATTATGTCAAGTAGATAATTGAGAAATGACACAAAGGAGAGCATACACGTGATTTTTTACATGCTTTAACCCAAGTATATAAGCATCCCTTTACACATGCTGACATTCACATTCAAGATCTTGCCGTGAATACAGCAAACCAAACAACACGCCTGACACCATGAGCTACTACTGCAACTACTATGGAGGCCTGGGCTATGGCTGTGGAGGTTTTGGTGGCCTTGGCTGTGGCCATGGCTGGGGATGTGGCAGTTTCCGCAGGCTGGGCTGGGGCTGGAGAGGTTACGGATGTGGCTGCTTCCACCCTTGGTGCTATGGAGGATATGGATTCTCTAACTTCTACTGAAATCCTGCCCTGGAAGTCCAATGTCTGAGGCCATAATATGCTTAACTCAAATTAACCAAAACATGAACGAAGCAACATCAGCTGGGACCAAGCCAAGATGAAAAGTATTTCACACCTTAGATTCTAGGAATATTTATCATCTTTTATTTGCTTGCTTCTGGTATCCCCTACATGCACTTTCATAACTGTAGAAGTTCTCAGTTTCCTTTGCAATAAATTATCCTAATTTAAAATGGAACATGCACCTTACTTTATTTAATTATTTATTTATTAACTGAATTCTGACTTTATCTTTCACATTGCATTTCCCTTCTTGCGTCCTTTCAAAGAAATAGTCCTGAAATTCTGGTTACATGTTCCTGCAATTATCATAGCAATATAAACACAGTTTATGAGGACTCATCTGCTTTCCACATAACCACCTAATTTTGGTTAGTGGTATTAGTTTTGATTTAGAATCTTGAAGCTATTAATTTCTAGTTTAGCTGGATCTGAAAAAATTATTGCAAGCAATGTTAAGATCAAATGCTATTTAAAATATTTAAGGTGGATTTGAAAGACTCAGATTTGTTTACTAAACATAAAAAAATAGTTTTCTTTGGCCATATAGTAAGGTCTACCCTTTTAGTCAAACTACTCATAGTTTATTAGCTTTGCCCTGGCTAGATCAGGGAAAGTAATAGCTTGATGACTTCACTGCATGACTATACTATTTAGCTTGACAGAGTAAAACAATAGCTATTCTATTTTCTTAATGGTTAATAACATTTCTCCAGATTTTGGAGAAATGCCTTCTGTAGCTATAAAGAAGAATAATCAACACCATCACTTGGAGCAGATGTTTGACGTTCCTAGTATAATATTATATTATTAGAATTTGAAATGACTGTTTTTATGTTTCTCTGCTAGATCTGGAGAAATGCTCCAGCACATCTTTATTTCCAGGGAAAAGCTATTGTTTATGTTAAGGAGAACACATCACAGCTGGTTCACCAACCCCAAAACCGAGGCATATCTGTCAGAGACAAATAGGCAGAGTGTGACATACAGAATGAAACCTGTTTGACTTATTTGTAATTTTATTGCTTCAGCTTGGCTGAATGAGCATGAAATATTCAAATTATCAACTATTTTTATTTTTAGAATGATCAATGAAAATGAAACAATTCTGGAAAAAAGGAGACAAAAATAATTAACGAACATTGTGTGAGGTCGTCAAAAATTTGATTAGAACCAAAAACATTAAACATAAAAGAAAAAGATGAATAAATTAGATATTATTATGTTACAACATTATGTTTATATATAGAGAGAGAATTTAAAGTGGAAAAATTCCAAGTCACATGCTAAGTGGAAATAATTTTAACATATAAATCTGACAAAATGCCAACACCCAAAAATGTAAAGAGTTCCTGCTAATCAATTATAAAATATTGATTAATTGATTAATAACAAACAGGCCCACTTAAAAATGGACAAAATACTTGGATAGGCATTTCAAAAGAGAGGATATTTAAGCAGCATATAAGCTTATGTAAAATTCTCAATGTCATCATTGATCAGGAAAACCAAATTAAAATAATATTCAGATATCACTATGTACCCTAAAGATGATCAGACTAAGATGTCGAAATGGCTAATGTGGGTAAGGTTGTGGAACAACTAGAACTTTCATAAGCTGCTACTGGTGGTATTGTAAATTTAGTAATTGTATTGGAAAATTATTTAGTAGAATCTACTGAAGCTAAATATATAGTATAAATTAGCAATGTGTGTCCTATGCATACCCAAAGTACAGGAACACCTAGGTCTACAAAAAGAACCACTAGTAAAAGGTATATAGCAGCTTTATTCATATTAGGAAGAAAAGAAGGAAGGAAGGGAGGGAAGGAAGGAAACTACACAAATATAGATTTACCAGAGCAAAATAGTAAATAAATTGTGCTTTAGTCATACAATGGGCTACTTTGCAATAATGAAAACAACAAAACTAAAGTTATATGCAACAACGATGTCTCTCACAGAGACAGTAATGTACAAAATCATTCAGGAGAGAAAAGCTGCTGGTATATCATCTGATGGCATTCATGTGATGTCCAGATGGGACAAACTTCTAGAGAATAATACTAAGTTGGTAGGGTCAAGAGAAAATTTGGGGAGCCTGAGTGTGATTGATGTAGGTGGTCTGTCAATAAAAGCAAAATATCACTAACTTGTACACTTAGGATTTGGGTATTTTATACTATGCTTTAAACAAACAACAACAAAAGCAAATGAAATCATGGCTTTATGTTCCTCTAAAGCAGGAAATCTATTTGAGACAATTCCTCCTTTAAATCCTCAGATGCATTTATAGAGATACCCATGTCTATGGAAGACGTGATCTTTACCTGTAAGAACCTTAGGGTGCATTCACCTATTTAACTCACCTTACTGGTTTTCTGCAGCATGCTAGTAGTTGTTCAGCAGTCAATGAGTCCAGCTGAATCATTTCATAACTGCTTATAAGCTCCAAAAAGCTAGACGGTATATTTGAAGCCATGAGAGTTTGAAAGAATTTAGATGTTCCGTTCAAATTAAAAATGTATCTGGTGGGGCTCAAGCAGGATTCAGGTCAGTCTTGGGTTTAAGTGATTAACTTCTTGGAGTGAGCTGAAGGACTTTTTGCCTTCAGTGGGCCTTTTACTCTACCCTGTCTTTTTACATTATACTTATATTTTTGGAGATTCTGAAGACATTTCCAATATTAAAACCTCTTTTTCACAGGGTATTAGGCATTCTTTTCTCAGCATCTAAGATCTTAATAATCATTTCATATCTTAGCAGACACTATTAGCTATTTTCTGAAACAGAAAACTAAACACACAATAGGCAAAAAGATGTAATGAACACTGAGTGTTATATGGAATTGGTGAATAACTGAACTCTACATCTGAAACTAATGATATACTGTATGTTAATTAATTGAATTTAAATAAAATAAGATTAAAACATAGGCAAAGAGAATACAAAGGCAAAAATATTAGGGTAAGAGTGAAGATATATATGGAAGAATTTAAGTATGAATTCTATAAAAAATGGAGGGAGGCCAAAGAGAAATTGTATATATTTCATTATTTCCCCTATTTCCCAGACCCTAGTGGGGACTGAGAGGAACTGAGGCAAAGTGATATTTGAAAACTGATTGGATAAGAAGGTAAATAATGGATTAGGGGAAAGGGAGGAAAAAGTGTCTATACAGCAGGAGGCAGATGTAATCTATTTTTGGATAGAAGATATGCCAGAAAGGGAGTCTAGATGTGAAGAAAAGGAATTTTGAATAATCTTTAATGTTGCTTATGAATTTTGATTACTCTGATTTGTCTTTAATATTTGAGCAATATTACTTCATGTTGTTAATCCAAATGTTCATTTTCCAAACTAGTATGCAAAATCAGAAAAGAGAATATTTTTATGGTGGCCAATGTTATAAAATAAGAGAAAAATGATAACTTTATTTCAACTTCTTTTTTTCCCCTGAAGTTCTATACTGGTGTTCACAGCAGGTGAGCTGATGCCTCCAGACTTTCAAATGTTTCTTTAGCTTTGAAAAAAGACTTTACCATGAAGTATTAGATGCCTTTGAAGGGATATAGTAAATTTTAGCACCTTGAATTTAACCAATTTCTTTCATTTAATCTTAAGTGAAGCATAACAATTCAAGATAAGCCAGAGATAATGCAATATTTAATTTTAAAACATAACACTACCAAATGTGTTTTTAATATCCCTGGCTATAAGGAATTTTATTTAGTCTGGGATGTCCAGACTTTGAAAATACTGCAATTCTTTCTCATAAAAAGGATGCAGTATGTTTAAGGGACACCACGCCTAGGCAACAATGCAAATTCAAACACTTTCATGAGTTTGAGGGGCTTTCATATGTCGAGATTGTGTCAAACAGGGATCACACACAGAATGACTCAAAAATAGGTGGTATGTACTTTACCACGTGATCTGCTCCGGGGATATAAACATCACTCTAGACATGTTGCCATTGATACTCAAAATCTTCTTTGAACAGAAAACAACTCACCACCCTTGACGCCAGGAGCCATTGCACCAATTACTATGGAGGCCTAGGTTGTGGCTGTGGAAGCTTTTGTGGCCTGGACTGCAGATATGGACTGTGGACTGGGGATGGGCCAGCTTCCTCAGACTGGGCCATGGCTGAGGCTGGAGGGGCCACAGATATGGCTGCTCCCTCCCGCTGTGCTATGGAGGATATGGGTTCTCTGGCTTCTACCAAACTCCTGAGTCAGTAACCCAACATCTAAAATGACAAGGAACTTCCCAAAACTGAGTGCAGTATCTGAACATTTAATATCATGCTGGGATTATTTCCACAAATGTTTTTATCTTTTCAGAATTTTGGACTTTTCAATATATTCCTACACATCCCCCTCATAATTTTAGCATCCTCTTCTTTTGCATTTATAATTGATTAGATAATCTGTTCCCCTTGTAATAAAATATCAACTTTGAAAATGAAATATGGTTTTTATTTTGTTCATGGAACTCAAGTACATGAAAATGATATACTGCTTTTATTTTTAGCCCTAAAAGACACCTCCACAGACTTTGGAACTATTACCCGATTAAGTGTGAAGTAATGGAGCCACATAATGGTTATCTTACCTGCTCTGTACATTGAGACTCCACAAGACCCAGATGGGATTGACTGAAAGGAAAATGCTACTGAATTGTCAATGAGAGAAGCAATCTCCCTGGTTTAGAATAATTTTTTTTTCATATACCTCACAAATATGCATACAACTAGATATAAAAACTAATAATTCTAGACTGAAATTAAAAAAAAGTTTAAATGTTTAGTAATTTAATATTTTTCAAACTTTTGCTTTTATTTAGATAATGTTTAGATTTAATTCAACAACAAAAAGCTAAGGCAATTTAATATATCTATGTATTTATTTATCAATTATATGTGTTTTGTATAAGTCAAATCACATTTTTAATTCAGAATGATTCATAATAAATCTTTCCACTTATTCAAAATTCATTTGGCTTTTTTATTTTGAGAACAATCAAATGATAATAGATCAAACATTTTCACTAGTCTAATTATAAAATAAACTGCCTTTCCAAGAATTTATGAATTTGAATAATCTCATTCTGTGTATTGTACTCTTCAGCACATTATTTCATTTGACATTTGTATCAAGCAGCTGACCTATAAGTCAGTAATGAATTGGGGTAAATTTTTTCCTGTGAGATCATTAACTCAAAGCATTTTAATTAAGTTTTTTAGTTAGTTCTCTTACATTCTTACTGTATTTTCACAACTAGACACGGCATTCTTCTCTACCACCATTCTCATATTGAAGAATTTTTTTTCAGCTCAATAAGGGAAAGAAACAACCAGACATAATTTTGAACTAATTTATTTTTTAGCTTAAACTGATGTTAAACACAGCTGAATCCACCAAGTCTTCTAATAGATCTGAATTTTCTCTGATAAAAATAAGCAGGAGTGGAGATCTTACCGATGAAATAAAAAAGATATAAGGAAATACAATTTTTCCCCTAAAATCAAATGATATATCCAGGTAACAGTAAAAAATTAAGATTTTTTAAAAATGTGTCAAAATTGGTAAAATATATTTGATTCAATTAAATAGTAGGGTCATAAACTTGCCAAAACCAGACATTAAATGATAGCAAGGCTATGCATCTTATCTTGCAGGTAAACACACACACACACACACACACACACACACACACACACATACACTCAGAAAAGTAATAGGCTTCTATAGAGTTAGGTAGGCTCTAGTAACAGAATCAGGACCAAGGCCAACGTCTTCTGAATCTAGGTGCAACAATGTAGCTTCCTCTGCCTTGTAATTTCTCCCTGTATTTTGAAAGTTCTGCTGAGCTTCCATTGAACATATGTGCCTTTATGAGGATGTGAAGGATTAAGTTTTTTAGATAGAAAAAAACATTTCTCTAACATTTTGTTGTTATGGTATAGAGAATTAAAACTTACTTTCAATGTTAGTGTTATCTGGATTTCATCTATATCTCTATGCATCTATCTCTATCAGAAGTCTTCTTTCAAAGGCACAGACTTATTCAGTCTACATAAAAATAACTTTTCTTGGCCATCAGTTATCACCTAGCCTTTTAGTTAATCCAGTCTGGGTGTTGTGGACTATCAGTGTACACAACAAATGAAATACAGTTGTAGAGCTCCATTATTTCACACTTGACCAGGTAATAGTTCCATAGTCTATAAACATTCCCTATTGGGCTAAAAAAAACTCCATAAAAACCACAAAAACAGCCATCCATGTCATTAGATTGAGAAACACTGTCTATGACCCTCCTAGTAAGGTACATTATCATATACTATTACACCCTATTTTATGATTTAATTAATTTTTTCTGAGAGAAGGAAAAATATTTTGAATTTATACCAGAAGTGTCACTTTGGAAAACAGCATGGAGATTCCTTAAGATTAAAAATAGAGCTTCCCTATGACCCTCAATTGCACAACTGACGCAAAGATACAGACTAGTGAACAGAAGGACCATCTGTACCCCAACATTAATAGCAGCAATGGTCACAGTCACCAAACTGTGGAAAGAGCCAAGATGCCCTTCAACAAACGAATGGATAAAGAAGATATGGTCTATATATACAATGGGGTATTATGCCTCCGTCAGAAAGGATGAATACCCAACTTTTGTATCAACATGGATGGGACTAGAGGAGATTGTGTTGAGTGAAATAAGTCAAGCAGAGAGAATCAGTTATCATTTGGTTTCACTTACTTGTGGAGCATAAGGAATAACTTGGAGGACATTGGGTGAAGGAGAGGAGAAATGAGTTGGGGGAATCTGGAGGGAGAGATGAACCATGAGAGACTGTGCTCTGAGAAAATACTGAAGGTTTTGGAGGGGAGTGGGTGGGGAGTTGGGAGGGCCTGGCAGTGGGTATTAAGGAAGGCATGGGTGTAGTGAGCACTGGGTGTAGTGAATAAACAATAAAACTTGGAACACTGAAAAAATCAAATTAAATAAGAAAAAGTACCCTTAACTTTCAAATAAAAACTATAATTTGGCCAGTGGAAAATATATTTTCATCATTTCATACATCAGTACAGGATCTGAGTTTCACATCAAGTCATTGTTTCCTTGTAGAAAGTTCCTGAAAACAGAATGACAAAGAATAGTCTAAGTCATTGAGTCCACCAAATTAAGAGAAAAACATTCAAAAACTTTCCAAAAAAACCCACATTTCTCAGCTTTCAAAGATAATTCATATCCAAAGGTTATTATCATTTTGCTATTTTTTAATTCAGAAAAAAAGCAATTAAAATATTTAGTTCATATATTTGATAGTATTATTTCAAAACTTTTTATTCTTAATCACATACTCCCATTCTTCTTTGAAAATACATGAATAAGGATACATTTCATTGTTGAGCTTTTTTTCTTTACTTTTTGTATGTGCACTTCTCATTTTCCTCATATAATTGTTTATGAGAAGTGCTTTTCCTATTTATCTTATTTTATTTTATTTTTAATTTTTTAAAAAATTTCATTTCAGCGTAACAGTATTCATTGTTTTTGCACCACACCCAGTGCTCCATGCAATACGTGCCCTCCCTAGTACCCACCACCAGGCTCCCCTAACCTCCCACCCCCCACCCCTTCAAAACCCCTCAGGTTGTTTTTCAGAGTCCATAGTCTCTCATGGTTCACCTCCCCTTCCATTTTCCCTCATTCCCTTTTCCTCTCCATCTCCCCATGTCCTCTGTGTTATTTGTTATGCTCCGCAAATAAGTGAAATCATATGATAATTGACTCTCTCTGCTTGACTTATTTCACTCAGCATAATCTCTTCCAGTCCCATCCATGTTGCTAAAAAAGTTGGGTATTCATCCTTTCTGATGGAGGCATAATACTCCATAGTAATACTCCATAATACACATCTTCCTTATCCATTCGTCTGTTGAAGGGCATCTTAGTTCTTTCCACAGTTTGGCGACCGTGGCCATTGGTGCTATAAACATTGGGGTACAGATGGCCCTTCTTTTCACTACATCTGTATCTTTGAAAAATTTGTGAAATATATTGATTTCTATCTTAAATGGACATAGTTATTTGCATTAGAAATAAGTACATAAACTAGTCATCACAGTCAAACAATCTAGTAGATTTACTTAACCATTCATGGGATTCTTAAACTCATTAGATTTATTTGTGATTGTTTGGCTTCAAAATGACTCTTTGGGAATTAAAAAAATTTTCCTACTTTTTTTTTCACAATGAAAAGTAGAAATAGAATAAATTTTGATAAGAAGGAAAAAGGATTTAACAGCCAGGGCAAATACTAGGTTAAATATTCCTTTAAAACTTGAAAACCATTTTAATCCATATTCCATCTTAGAGAATTGCTACAAGTTATAGCATGTAGAATACAACTTTTCATTAATTCATCAAATGTTTTTGTTTGTAAGAACAATTAACAAATCCGGCTGGGAAAATGAATTATCAAAAATAGTATTGGAGTGCCTGAGTGGCTCAATTGCTTAAGTACCTGCTTTCTGCTCACGTCATAATCCCAGGGTCCTGGATGAGCCCCAGCATTGTGCTCCTTGCTCAGCAGGGTGTCTGCTTCTCCCTCTCCCTCTGTCCCTCTGCCTGCTCATGCTCTCTTTCTCTCTCTGTCAAATAATAAATAAAATATGTAAAAATGTTACAAAAACACTAAGTCAGGAAGTTTGTGCACACCATGTTTTTTGCAGCATTATTTACAGTAGTCATGTGTGTAAGCAACCTGTGTCCATCAATGAATAAACTGATAAAGAAAGAATAATACACACACACACACATGCATGCATATAAGAATGGAGTATTACTCATCCATAAAAAAAGAAGGTAATCTTGCCACTTATAAGAACATGGATGGACCTTGAGGGTATACGCTAAGTGAAGTAAGTCAAGAGAAAGACATATATTGTATGATCTCATATATATGCAGAATCTAAAAAAACTAAACACTGAGCTCATAGATTTGTTGTTGCTAGAAGCAGAGGATGGAGGTGGGGTAGCAAAAAATGGATGAAAGGAATAATAACATAACAATCCAAAAAAAATGGATGAAAGGGGTTAAAAGCTATAAATCATTTATAAAATAAATAAGTCATAATGATGTATTATACAGCATGGTAACTATAGCTAATACTACTGTATTGCATATTTGAAAATTTCTAGGAGAGTAAATCTTAAAAGTTCTCATCACAAGAATTACAACTGTGTATGGTGGTGGGTGTTATTTAGACTTATTGTGATCATTTCACAATATATACAAATATCAAAACATCATGTTGTATCCCTGAAACTTGTGTAATATTATATGTAATTACATATCAATAAATAAACTGTTACTTATAAATGTTACTTATAAATGTAACTTATAATGTTACATTTATTTAATGTTACTTATAAATTGTTACTTATAAATGTTACTTATAAATTTCAAAGCCAAAACAATACAATAAAACAATAACAAAACAAAATGTTCTGTAACATGTCTAAGGTCATGTAAAGTAAACACACTGTTAAAAACCCAAGTCCAAGATCTGATCATGCTCCAGTGGGGCTTAAACTTTGATTTGGTTTACTATCTTCACAGAGTGATCTGAGCAACCAGTGACCACTGGCCCTCTACCTTCCTTGTTTCCTGATTCAGTCATTTCCTGATTGCATATTCATTCCTGGGGATTTTCAAGTTAAGAGACTCTGTTAAAGATGATATATGATTTTAAGAGTATATATGTTTAAAAAAAAACTAAAGCCTTAATAAATAAGTAATAGCATACAAAAAAGTTTGCGTATTGCCTGAGAGAAAATAAAAAGGTGGACACACACATAATTGGTAAAGAAAATATAAGAATAAAGATACCATGATAAAATTAGGGATATGAACAGAGGGATGAAATACTGAATGGAACACATGGATAAGAACAAAAGGCCTAACTGCTGCGAGTATGGGGAGGAATGTAGAATGAGATTATGAGATTTAAAGAAAGGTTTGATAAAAGATATGACATATGGATTATGAAGAAAGGTAAAGAAAAAAAGGATTACTATAAACCATGAGGCAAGGTCATCTGCATTTTTAGCTAATACTTTGGGGATGGCCTGGTCTGGACAAATGAGTAATGTGTAAAGACAATATTTTTGAACTGCTTACAGATTGATTGATTGATTGATTGATTATAAAAGTGAGTTTAGTCTCTTGGATGGTCTCTCAGTTTCTGAAGTAAATTTTCCTATGTTGATTAACCAAAAGTATGTTTTACAAGCATGTATAAAGTCAAAATAGTTTTCTTTTGTTTGTGTGTGTATTCAACTTGAGAAATAAATTTGACATTTGGAGAATTTGATAGATTTAAGAATCTTAAATGTGATCAGTATATTTTAATCTAGATGGAAGTAAGATACAAGTACCTAGAGAGTGATATGAAAATGGGAAATGAGAAAATAACGAGAAAACACCATCAAATATGAATGATGCAATATGTTTAGTGATGAAGAATTTTATGTAGGGAATTTTTATTTTGTGACTTTGAAGACAGATTTCTTTTCTCATTAAAACAGAAAGAATGTAATGAGTTCAACAGTGTTCTGACGAGGCAGCTAAGCAAGCTCAGAAATTTTAATGAGTGTGCACCTCTCCTTGTGTCAGCAAACAGATTAATGAGTTGCCTCAAGTGAATGAATAATTTGGAATGATAGAAAGGAATGGCCCATGTTTTATCACACTTTCTGCTCAGGGGATATAAGAATAGCTATATGACATTCACACTCAGTATTCTGCTTTAAACAGCAAACCAGCTCACCGCTCCTGACACCATAATTTTCTATGGCAGCTACTATGGAAGCCTCAGCTATGGCTTGGGGGTTCATAGTCTGGGCTGTGGCTGTGGCTGGAGACATGGCAGCGTTCACAGATGGGGCTGGGGTTGGGGAGACCACAGATATGGTTGCCACTGCCCATTATGCTATAGAGGATATGAATTCTCTAACTTCTACTAAACTACTGCCCTAATAACCTGAAATCTGTTGCCATGAGCAGATTGACCACACCTTCTTCAGTCAACACACTGGGAT
>PISX010022488.1:0-31534 GCA_004024625.1 Mellivora capensis | reverse complement strand
TAGTGAAATAAGTCAATCAGAGAAAGACAACTATCATATGATATCCCTGATATGAGGAAGTGGAGATGCAACATGGGGGACTAGGGGGGCAGAAAAAGAAGAAAAGAAACAAGATGGGATTGGGAGGGAGACAAACCATAAGTGACTCTTAATCTCACAAAACAAACTGAGGGTTGCTGGGGGGGGGGGGTCGGGAAAGATGGGTGGGGTAATGGACATTGGGGAGGGTATGTGCTATGGTGAGTGCTGTGAAGTGTGTAAACCTGGCGATTCACAGACATGTACCCCTGGGGATAAAAATCTGTTTATAAAAAATAAAAATTAAAAAATAAATAAATAAATAAATAAATAAAACATTTAAAAAAAAAGTCATCCTCTACAATTATTTAAAAAAAAAAAAGAGAAGATTGGTAGGTCTGCCACTTCTTTTTGTCCCTGGGGAGACAAAATCATCTTGGTGGAGAGCCATTGGCATAGAAGATGCTTTGATGCTGTCTGTGTCTCTGGGTTCTTCCTCACAGGGTTCCCTGACATTTTTCTTCATTTCTACTCCATTTTAGGTGCCCAGGAAAGCTGATAAGGCAGTGTGTTAAGGTAGAGCCGGGCAGATCCGCTGTGCTGTCACTGAGATTCACTTGATTTGCAGTAATCACGCTTGTTATAATTTCATTAGCATCGTCGGCGGTGGGAAATGAGAGAGGAGTCAGTACAGTTTAGTCTTACTTCAAATCTTGGTTCAGTTTCACTAGAATTTAAGTATATTCTCAGCTCACCCAAGTCTTATGGGCCAAGATGTAAAAATTCACAAACTTCCTTTTCTCAGACCCCATGGTTTCTTCCAGTGCCTTGCTAGATGACTCATATGCTCTAGATTTTACTGACTTAACATATTTCAATTCTATTATCTAAGCATAAAATAGAAATACCCTGAAACATATTTAACCATGTAATTATGCCCATGCAGATCCTTTAACCAAATGGCTGTTATATACTTATTTTATTTAGCCTAATATACTTCCATGATCAATAAGAGATTGACAGAAGAGATTTCCCCTTCTGATCATTATATCTAGCGTGGGGTGAGTGTTTAATACAATTATCTGAGTAACTCGGAGAAATTATTCTTCACCCTGAGTCAGGGTTGTGGAGAGTGTCCTCGAGTGGAGGAACGTGAAGCACTTTTTATATAAAGAGAATCACCAGCAACTCAGTTCCATTATTCATGACTTCGGTCCCTCCCCTTCATCTCTTGGGTTTGAAAAGAGCTGGTTCTTTGGGCAACATTTTTATTCTATTTCCACATCTCTGGGAAGAAGGGACAATGGGTCTAACGAGACCCAGAACTTGGGGGATTTTTATAATCATCTAGAAGTGAATGCTGAGGAAGCCTCATTTATGCTATGAAGGGAAGAGGAAGAGAACGTCTTACTTCTGAAAGAGCGCCTAACGCTCTGTAAGCAGTGGCGGAATGAAATAGCCGTTGCAAAAACAGGAAGATTCTGCTAATATACGGGATGGTGTCACTGATTTCATAAGGTGCTTGGGAATTAATTGACAGCCTGCCCTTAAAGAATATAATCGCATAGTAATCAAGCATTTGTAGACAAAACTTAAGGCTACTGATTATGTGAGGATGAGACTTTTTCCCGATATTTCAAAGCCAGGGATTTGACTTTGTTCCTCAATTCATCTCCAGAAATGGAATAGACTGTATTTGTGTGTGAGGAACCCACGTGAATAAATAAGGAGGAGTTTCTGAGGGGCACAACACAGCGGGGTTTGTCTTGCACAGAGCAATTGCAGACACATGTCATATGTCATTACTGGAGAGCTGGCGACGGTATTATTCATTATGTGGTTTCAGAGTGTTCTAAATTAGAGAAATGGATTATTGGAAGTGGGTGATTTCCCCGGATTGCTACTTAATAGTGACTAAGGGGTCTGCATTACTCATATTTGCAATGAAAATGGTGCCAAAACCCAGCAGTGGTTGACTGAAATGAAATGTAAGGCCTATTGGGTATTATCTTGAGATGCCGCCTAATTTTATGCCTCTTGCTTAGTATAAATGTCCTGGGGTCTCAGAGCTTGGGGTGCTTGCAGCAACTGCAGATGGGAATGAAGGTTTCCAAGCTATTTACCTCTTTGTGTCTCCCTGCTTCCTTGCCGCCCTGTATGCACACTGCTGTAATTACTTTACCCACTAAAAATAAGATTCTCCCCTTGCCCTTTTCCAGTACTGGAAAGTATCTACCTTTGCAGCTTTCCGCATGTGCTCCTAACTGTTTTGAGCTCCCAAGCTTCCATCTGAAATGAGTAGCCCGGCTACACTGTTCATTCATTAATTCATTAGAGTCCCAGTGAAGTGTCAGGTCCTGCACAAGACCCTGATGGTGGAGTGATAAGCAAACTGGTGTCCCTGCACCTCCCTCCCCCAGGGCTTTTAACCTCCTGGGGAGATAGATATTAAACATAAAGTCGTACAAATCTGTGTGTAATTCCTGCTTGCCTGCTCCATGGCATTACTAACCACTTACTCTCTAGGTCACTGTGCTCCAGGCATACCAGCTTCCTTTCTCTTACTTGGATATTCTAAGCCATTTTACACCACAGGCCCTTTGTACCCACCTCTCTCTTCTTGAAAAGTTCTTCCTCATGGCTGCCTCCTACTTATCCTTCAAACCTTATTTTAACTGACACTTTCCTTGACTACCCAGTCTAGAATGGCACCTCGTTCAGTGACTCCCCACCTATCACCCTGATTATTTTCCCTTGCCACACTTACAAAACCACCATTATCTTGCTGAATTACATGTGTGTAATCTCTCCCTCCCTCTAGAAGGTATGCATCATAAGAACAGGATTTTGTCTTCCTTGTGTTTTACCATCAGCACCTAGAATGGGAGTGGATACTCAATAAATGTTGGTTGTTGATGGACACAACTGCCAGCCATGATAAGTGTGATGGGAGGAAGAGACCAGATGCTGTGGAAATCTATGGTGGAAAACCTAACTCAGAAGGAGGGTTCAGGGGAGCCCTCGGCGAAGGACCAATGTTTACATTGATGGGTCTGTTGGGGATAGATAGGAAGATAGAGGAAGAAGGAATGATGCAGACAGACTCACAGCCCGAGGAGGAAGGGAGCTTGGCAAGTTCAAGGAATTGACAGATGAGTCCGTCTGGAGCCCAGGGGGTGAGGGAACAGGGGTGCGAGAAGGTGTGGAGACATCAGCCTTGCAGGCTGTAAGAGACTGGACACTGGGAAGCCACTGTAGGAATTTTCAAGGATAGGGGTAACGTGACCGTACCACTGCTTTAAGGAGCTCTCTTTGACTGTTAACGAGCAGGCTAGTTTGGGAGAGGACAAGTAAAGGACACCGGGAGCTTTGCCTGGCACAGAGCAAGTGCTCAGTAACTCTGAATGAATGAATTTATGAACAGGGAGAGGTCAGTAGGAGGCAACTCGTTCTTAAAAGAAACCTTGACAGAAAGGTTTTCTGTTTGGGATCGTGAGGCAAGGGGAGAATGCTGCCCCTCATAATTCTAAGTAATATCTAAAGCTGAGCCTTTTTTTTTCTCACCTGAGACTACTATAAAAACATAGTTTCATATATCACTTAGGTATCCCTGCTTTCTAGGGCCATCCTTATAGGGTGTTTCTGGTCCTTGTGGTCTTGTCCACCTGGGAGCCAAAGTTGGTTTTGGTCCGTTGACTTCAAAAGCCCATTCTCTCCTGTAAAGATGGCTCCACCGCAAGCCCTGTGGACCAGCCTCTGCCAACAGACTGCTGTGGCTGGCTCTTTCCTTTCCCTTTCTGAGGTTCCAAAGAAAACCATGATGCAGGCATGGACTGCTCTGTATTTTATTCTGCAAAATCAGGAGGGTCAGGGCTCAGGTTCAAGTGATCCATGCTTCAGTAACAAACTCGCACCTCCCAGGGGCCTCCCACAATTCCAGTGTCAGTCTTCTTACCTGTAGCTCAAAGTGGGTGTCTCTGATGTATGGGCAGCTCTCCTCGATAGAATGATCCAGGAGCCCCGCCTTCTTCCGTCTGTGGCTCCACCATCATGGTTGCCCAGGAGAGGGAGGATCGCATGGGGACCAAGCCTAGCATGACTAAGAGCGGCACCCGCTCTCATATTCCACTGGCCAAAAGCAGTCACATGGCCACACCCAGCGGCAGTCTGTGCACAAAGGTTAGAAACTCAGTGTCTTTCCCCCTAGGAAAAAGAAGCCTGCCCAAGAACAGCTGGCCAAGCCCTCTGCCATCCGGCACCGTCCACAGAAACGTGAGAAGCGCCGGTTTCTCTTGTACAATTCACAATCTGCCCTGGCTGAGCTACTTTACCTGGTAAAACATCACTGAGTCTGTTAGGCATGTTTTTTTCCTCGTTAATTCCGGAAAAAAAAGAATTTGTTCTGCAGTCTTGCTTTCCCATCCGCTCTTTAGCATCTGCTTTATAAACAGTGGAATAGTTTAGGATCTTACTGCTGCAGCCGAATTAAGAGAAAGTAGACTTTGAAGTTGGAAACGAAAACACACAGTTAGAGGAGCAACCAGAAACCCCATAGGGTTTTAACCTTGTTTCGCCGCGTCTCTCAGCAAACTCCCGATTTTTCTGAGGATTCTGCCTAGCTCATTTCAGAGGGATCCTGACTTCTGCATCACTTTAAACCTCCCTTTTGTGTGAGCGAGCCTTGGGGTGTGACCGGAATGGCACCTCTTGTACCTGCAGAAGTTAGATCAGCTTTCAAGACTGGCTTTGTGGATGTCTCTTCCAAGAAGTTCTTCTAGATTTTCTCTCACCCTCTTCCAGACATAACAGACTGACTCTTTCTTGTGTCCCTCGTTTATCCTGTGTGGCCTTCTAGGATAACTCATGTGCTCCTCTAATGCAGTTCTTTGAGCTTGTTTTCTTATTAAAAATGTAGCATCTGTTCCTTGCAAAACATTTAGAAATGAGATTTTTAAGAAAGTGAGAGAAAAATCACAGGATTCCACTACACACAGCAGCACTATCTGCTGTTCCACATTGTCTGTGTCGTTGGATGGAGAGAATGTTGGAGGCAGGATGGTGTCTCCCTTGTGTCGTCGTTGTTGAACCCCCACTGCTTAGTGAGGGAGCCTCACCATTACCAGAAGCACGGAGGGATGGCCAGATGGATGGCTAGGTCACCCAACCAGCTAGCTAGACTCTGAAGAACACTGCTACCTGCACTCTTTTTAGAGTAATCCTAAGACCAAGGTAAGGATGAGTTGTAAATGGTATATATCAGTTATCCTCCTCCAAAGCAGTGCTGAGATTAGAATTTCATAGTTTGCAAACAATTCAATGAGAAGTTGTTCAGGAAAGTTGGTTTTCTGAGTTTAAATAATTGTAACATCTGGTTAGGCTGCTGTAGGTAACATACAGGCTATCCCTCTCAATGCTCTAACCCTTTCAAGCGTGTCTCTCGCTCATGTGAGAGTGTAGCAGGTCTCTTCCAGGAGGGGGTGTCAGGATTCACTACTGCTTCCATTTTGCGGCTCCACAGTCTGGGCTGATTCTGCAGGGGCAGCCAAGTCAGAGAGCTGCTCTTGGGCCTTCATTGGTGGTGGTGGTCCCCACTCTCAGGCCTTTGCCAGGCCTAGTCACCTGACCTCACCCAAATTCAAGGGCCCTTGAGTGACTAGAAATGCTAGGAAATCCTAGGATGCAGATCAACACTGGTGGCATCTTATAAAATAACCACACCCTCGATGGTACTAATCCATTAGGAAATGGCATAATAAAATGGGTCAGACTGTGAGCCCTGGGCTCAGACTTCCTGTATCTGAGTTGTCGCTGGAAACAATCCCTGTCACCTTGGGCAAGTCACTCAATCTCTTCAAGCCTCACTTGCCTCCTTGAAATTGAGAATCATAATAGTTTTAATTCAATACTATGCAGATCGGTGAATGTGGGTGTTCTGTAAGCTCGGTAAATATTAGGTACCTTTCGGTGTTCATTAATACTTAAAATAATTATCATGATTACGATCTATCTTTTTAAAGATTTTATTTATTTATTTGACGCAGAGAGAGAAATCACAACTAGGCAGAGCAACAGGCAGAGAGAGAGGGGGAAGCAGGCTCCCTGACGAGCAGGGAGCCCTATGCAGGGCTCGATCCCAGGACGCTGAGATCATGACCTGAGTCGAAGACAGGGGCTTAACCCACTGAGCCACCCAGGCTCCCATACAATCCTGTTAGTTGTAGTAACACATTTGCCTTGACTCTTGGGTGCTCTCCATTAGGGACACACACGGACACCCCTTGAGAGGGCATACCGAAAGGTGTCACCCTCAATTTCCCCAGGTGCTCCAGACTGAAAATGGTGCCGAGAATCCACTGCCCGTAGAATATTCATCACTGAATACCATGCAAGATAATGCACCTTTTTTTTTTTTTTAAGGAAAAAGAAGGGGGGTTGTATCCATCATTTTCAACATAGCTCCCTAAAATGATTGCACCACATGCCACCATTAACCCCATGGACTCCTTCCCCGCAGAAGGGTTGATGAGGCTTTCCAGGCTGCAGTGCTTTCCTATCCCAAATGACTCAGTCAACACCCCGGACTTCCACCTGCATCTGCTGTCTGCCAAGCAGCTCTGGGCACAGATAGGTTTCTTTTATTATGGACAGAAAGGCCAAGTGAAATTTTAATCAGACAGACAAGGAGGGTATCGAGAACACTGAAATGCCAGCCCTGCTGATATTTCCGCGATATTGAACTTGTCTTTTTGGGGGCCTTGTGGCTATTTCAATTAGCTCTGACACACACAGCAAAAACTGTGTTTTTGCAAACTCTCCTCTTTTTAATTAAGCTGCTGTTCACCAGGATGTTAGGAGGCACACAATTCTTCTTGTAATATGCAAACTATCAAAGAGAAAATTAAGCAGTTGAAACACTGGGATTTAAAAGGTACCTGGTTTTCTCGACCCAATGTAGTTGTAATACTGTTCTTGCTCGAGAGTCTGGATTTTCCCCTCTTATCCCAGATTTCTTGGCCTTCAAACTGTATTATTATATACATATGCTTTAACATATGGTGAGCCTGCTTTTTTTTTAAGACTTGGTATAAACCAAAGAATATGTATAACAAATACGGACATGGGTAAGCTTGATAAAACAAAATTCCACGAATCTACCACCCAACTGCAAAAGTAAAACATTCATTAATGCTATTGAAGTCATTTGTTCCTTGGTGTATTTATTTTTCATGAAAGTAATCAAGCACCATTTTGTCAGTTAAATGCATAAAAATCATTAGAAAAGCTAGAATAAAAGGAGACATTTCTTTAAAATAAAGCATTGCCAATTTATTGATCATATGGAATACACTGAAAGTTAATTCTAAAAATGCAAAGACAACTTCAGGGTGTGAGGAACTCTAGTGTCTTCTCTGACATCGAGTCACTCATCCTCTCAGTCACTGGTTCCTGCATTTTTAGAATCAAGTTCTTGTACCTCCATTCCTTCATGAACTATTGAAAGAAAATACAATTAACATGATCATTATTAGAATGTTTAATTATAGCATAGTTGCAACATCCCGACTGACCATAATACTGGGATTCTTCTGAGAATTCCTCGTGAGACTAAAGGAGGATATGGAATTTAGTTGATGGTCCCATGTTCTCAGGAAGCAAAATTCCTTCAGGGTGTCGGACAGGGCTCCACTTGAAATACCCCAGTTCATGCTGAAAAGGCCAAGAAGCAACTGCAAGGTGTTTTAATTTCCATCTTCTTTTCCAAGGCTTTCTTCTCCCTTTTATTCGCTTGAAGGTAAAGCCCTCATGGAGTGTGCGTGAAACTGTAGAGTGAGTAATTCTGGAGCTCTTGTTGGTTTCTGGAGCTGTCTCACCTCCGGCTAATGAGGCAAGTCTTACCAGGGGCGTCCTCTCCAGCAAGCTGTCCACCCACAATTTCTTAGCTAATTTTACTCTCAAAACTCACTCCAGTACTCTTGGTTACTGCTGAGTTTTGGGTAGTAAGGAGTGCCATACCCTCTGGTGGAAGCAGTGGAGGGAACATCAGGGCTCCAAACCTTCCAGGGAGTGGATGGCATCCCACCTGCGACCACCTAGGGAGGTGAAGCTTCAGGGTCCCTTTTTCAAGCCAGGGAGCTTCCCTGTCTCCATTCAGCTGTTCTTCCGGGGCAATTATTTTAGCCCAGGAAATCACACGTGAATGTTAGCTGTTTGAGTAATCTCAGGAAGTATCTAAGACATGGTATGGTTTTAGCGGTATGTCTTCATTAAATAAATAAAAGCACATATCATTCTTATTTTTTTCTAATTAGAGAAGCAACACCTGCCCATCTTTGCAAGAACAAGTACTTCCTATATACATAAAAGAGACTGTTCTGTCCTCACGTAGTCCAGCCGCATAAAGAATGCTCACTGCTTGGGACAACTTTGCTGACCTTGTTCTACATATACATGCGTGTAGGCACGCATGCGTGTCGGAAAAAAAATCGAATCCTATATTTCTATTCGGCCCTTTTATTTTTTTCTTTCGGTTTTATTGAGATATTGACAGACAGCACTGTGGACATGTAAGATGGGCAGCATATTGACTTGACATACGTATGTTGCAAAATGATGACCCCAGTAGGCTGGGTTCACGTCCATCATCTCATATAAAGTCAAGAAAAAATTTTTTTCTAGTTTTTTGGAAAACGTGTTCTAAGAAAATGATTTCAAGGTGAGATTTTCTGTTAGAGTGGATGTCTCTTGGATTTAATCGGTGGGTGAACAATTGTTTTTCCTCCCCTTGTGAAATGTTTGCTAAGTTTGATAGAATTATTGGATTCGCCAAGGGTGAGGGAGTCAGGCAGAGTGGCTATGGGTGTTATGGAAGAAGCAGTGGTTAGGAAACCATGTACCCTATGAAGAACAGAAGTATTCTATAATTGGGGGTGGCTTTATTACTTTCAAGTAACAAAGCTTTCCTGGTAGCTCCTCTTTGCATAGAGATAAATTAAATTAGTGGGTTTGGGACCGTATGCTTGACTCTTCTGCTTCACGCCCAGTCAGAAATGGAAGCAGGATCTGAACCCCAGGTTAGAGCCTTCCTGTATTGCTTGTTCTCTTAATACCGTATAGCCCTTGATTTGTCTTCAGTGTCTAAGAATAAGAAAAAAAAAAATCACCCATGTTCTCATCTGTCCCCTGCAAATCACAAACCTTGCTTGGGTATTGTTGCTACAATTCACCATTAACAAAGGACGGACCTTTTTTTTTTTCTTTATTGGTTTATACTTTTCCCTATTCATCTGCCCACTACTCGTGTGTTCTCTCTCTGTGCCCCTCATTTATTTTCTCTCTCTCTCTCTCTCTCTCTCTCATTAATATAAGGCAATGTTACCTCATTCCTGCATAGCCAGGTGGCCTCCTTCATTCCCCCACTTCTATCCTTGCCCCTAAGGCCCATCCTCCCCATGACTTCTAGGAGAATCTTTTTTCTTTCTTTTTTTTTAAGATTTTATTTATTTGTTTATTTGAGAGAGAGAACAAGCAGGGGGAGGGACAGAGGGAGAGAAAGAATCTCAAGCAGACTCCCACTGACCTTGGAGCCTCTTGAGATCATGACCTGAGATGAAACCAAGAGTCGGACACTCAACTGCCTGAGCCACCCTGGCGCACCCAGAAAAATCATCTTAAATCATACACTTCATCAGGTCAGCCTTTGGCTTATAGCCCTTCAGTGGCTTCTCATTCTGTTTGGGGTAAATTTTAGAGAACTTCCTTGAACTTTCCAGCCCCCATTTCTCCAGCAGAGTCCCTGTATGTCATTCCCTGCCTCCAGCTGCTAGGCACAGTGGTCTTTTTTCAGTCCTCAAATGAAGAATGTTCTTTAGGAGACATAATCACTGGTCTTAAACCCCACTGGGATAATCTCAGCCCCTGTTTTGCATGAAAGTCCCCTTTCATTCTTTTTTTCTCACCTTAAATGTCACCTTTTGGAAGAGACTAATCCAACCCTTATCCTTGAGGATAGGTTCCCCTTACTCACATATCCTTTTTTTTTTTCTTAAAGAATTTTCTTTATTTGTTTGTCAGAAAGAGAGAGAGCACAAGTAGGGGGGTGGCGAGCAGAGGCAGAGGGAGAAGCAGGCTCTCTGCTGAGCAAGGATTCCCATGCGGGACTTGATCCCAAGACCCTGGGATCATGACCCTAGCCGTAGGTAGCCGCTTTAACCGACTGAGCCACCCAGGTGTCCCTTTACTCAGGTATCCTTGATTTCAGGCAGTATTTGTTGCCTATATTATTCATATCACAATTTGTACTCTCTGCCCTTCTGTATTATCCGTCTCCCACTAAAATGCAAACTCTGTGAGGATAAAGCCCGAATGTTCTATACCTATATGTGACACATCCCCTAGCTCAGTGCCTCCTGGATAGCTGGTCCCCAGTAAGTATTTGTTGAACAGAAGACTGGAGAGGAAGAATGGGAGGTGCATTTTTTGAGTCTGTGTGGCAGCTTTATTTCTTATTAGGGGAATATGCCCGATGATCCCCAAGTCTGTGTCATCAGCAAAAGTGGATACCTCTCAGGTCTTGGCTCACTTAGCCGATGGAGGGTGACCACCAGACAGCAAGCTTTTCCAGTCATGTCCAGGGACACTGAGAAACAAGAGACTGGGTTGTGTTCCATGAGAAGACAGCTGGGTCATAATCAGGGAGAGAAAAATAAGCCCCCAGCAAATGGAATATAAAACGTATGACACGCCAGGTTGGGGGAGAACCAGGGGAGCTGTTCTGAGAGCTGCCTCAATGTACTACTGGAGCTATGATGTGGAAATGCACAGAGACCTTTGGCCCTATGAATCATGTATCGGGGAAACCGTTGAGCATCTACAGACGTCAAATAACCAATAAAATTTCATGAATGGTAATGCTTGCCGGGATCCAGGAGAATAAGGCTGACCTTACAACATGATCTGCTAACAAAATTAGGTCATTTGTCTTTGATAGAAGATGGCCACTTCCTTATTTTTTATTTATTCATTTGTAAGTGGCCGCTTTAATAAGCCTGCATGATCTTGGATGGCATACTCATAAGTTCTAGTAAAGCCTGGAAGAAAATTACAGAGGGAAAGACTGTCTTTAAATTACCTCCGAAAAAAAGAGGTGGTCTTTCAAGAGATGCAGTTCTACCATGTCTATGGAGCAAGGCCATTTCCTTTTTTCTGTGGATTTGCAGCAGAAAAGGAGATAGTCTCCAGTCATATGGCTGCAAAAATAGGTTCATTTATGCCTCTTTGAGTAAGTGAAGTGTCTCTCCTTCCCAGAGCCTCGAAGTTTCTCTGCCCTTCCTTAATCAGCCCCTCTCACAGTTGGCTCACCCACACCAGTCCTGCAGCTGGTGAACATGGCCTCTTAGACCTCCACTTCCAGGATCCTAATATCACCTGTTATTTTAGAGTAAGGGCAACATTTCACACCTTACCATTAGCATGTTTCTTTCCTCCCTCTCTGGGTTGGCTGGAGGTTGGCTGTCCCAGGCTGGGCTCAGGTGGGTGGTTCTGCTTCATGCTGTAGGTCCAGCCCCGCCTGACTCCGCATTCTGTAGTGGATGGCTTGAGGCTGCTCTGGGTATGCTCACTCAGGAGCCCAGACCTGGGGAAGTGGCCATCAGGAAGTGCTGCTTGGCTCTCCAGCGTCATCCCTCTGGCGACAGGGAGGCACAAAAGGATCAGCTATTAGCCTATCACCTCAGCCCACCGTCTTTATCTACCAGAGCCAAGTCCCAGGGCTGATGCAAAAGTCAAGCGATGAGCGGCCAGTAGGGGACGCTGCAGAGTTGCATGGCAAATGGCATGACTAGGGGCTTTGAAGAACTAGTGCTGATATAATTCAGTCCACCGCAGTCTAACCACAGGAGGCTGATGTGGCTATTAGACAGCAGTGATTGTAGTTATTAGAGCACTCATCAAACTGGGAATGCTTACGTGTCTGCATTCTTTGTTTTAAAATAATCATGGATTACTGCAGTAATTAAGCAAACCCTAATAATATAATTATACCAGGAAAAGAATGAAGACACCAAGTCACTCCCCCAGCCTTTCTAATAATGCCAGACAAACTGTCGTTGATGGCAGCTTTCAAATGGGGTGACTTAGCAAGTGGCTGGCACCGTGGCAAACTGGGGAGCCCGTGACCGTTCAGAGAGAGGGACCCTGCAGCTTCAGCTTTGTGACCATGTGGAAAAGGGGGCACTGTGTGGCCAGAATTTCTGATTTGCCCAGAGAAGCCTGGCATCTGTAATTTTCAAATGAAAAACTTCCAAGTTTTAAATGTTTGCCCACTAATGCAAAGTTTCATAAAACACTCTGATGCCAACACGGAACAAAACGTTTTTTTGTTTTTTTTTTCAAATTTCATTTATTTATTTGTCAGAGAGAGAGAGCGAGCGGAGGCAGAGGGAGAGAAGCAGGCTCCCCGCCGAGCAAGGAGCCCGATGTGGGACTCGATCCCAGGACGCTGGGATCATGACCCGAGCCGAAGGCAGCTGCTTAACCAACTGAGCCACCCAGGCGTCCCAACAAAATGTTTTTGCTGGCCACACAGCCAGCAGGCAACCGTTCCAGCCAATCCTAGGCTGAAGGCGTATCACCTGCTTTCAACACTATTGATCGCATCTGTTTAAGTAGCTGCCCGGTAGAGAGAGTTCGAGGGAGATGGAAAGACAGAAAGATAGCTGGCTGATAAATAGGGAGAAAGCAACTCCCCTTTGTGGAAGGGCATGTGACAAACTAAGTAAAAGAAAGTAGTAGACCAAAGTAGAGGGACCTCAGTCCCCAGCATTTGAAGAGAGATTTCTAGACTCAGGGAAAGAGAGGGTCAAAGGTCTGTGTCAGAGACCATGATCTGTATTCACTGATCACATTTCCTTGTGTGCAAAGGGGACCAGAAAACAACAGGATGGCGAGGAGATGCCAAAGATGTCCTCACCCTGGCTAACTCCCACCTTGGGCTATGCACACGTTTAAGTCAGTTTGGCTCCCAAAACACTTAGCGCTGCCGTTAGCCAGACTTCTGCCCTCTGAACCTGCAGATTTACAGAAACCTAAACAGCTGCCCTCATGTGAGACCCTCCCCAGATTCCTCTTTCTTTGTTCAGACAGAACCTCCCCCCCCCCAGAGAATGAAACAAAGGAACTAAGAAGCTTAATGAAAATTTCTGAATGTAGAGGGGACAAAATAATAACCACGTATCAGAGATGTGTGTTGGTAATATTGGGCTTCAGTCCTGAAGAATTCCTTTCTGGGGCACCTAAAATTTAGCTTCTACAATAGTCTGCTCATTGACAGGAATTATGTTCGTTTTGAAGAGGAATAGATTCTGACAAAAGAGGGGAAAAGTACTATCTTCATGCTTTATACAGAACTGAAATGCCTCTCCGCCATGACTAAATGTCGAGATCCCATGACCCCTTCAAACCCAGTTCCAATGCCCTCTCCTCTAAGAAGTCACCCCAGTTCACCCCAGAGAAAACCTTTTTCCCCCTTCTCTTTGCTCATGCTTCCTTGTTTTTACTACTGTCCTGTCTCTTAATTCTCTCTTCCTTGTATTACAATCATTCCTGTATCTCCCCAATCCAATAGGAAGTTTATTTAGGTTAGAAACCCCAGGCTTTTATCTCTGAACCTTGCACACACTATTGATTTTCGTAAATGAACATGAGTGACAAGTGGTATTTTTTTTTCCTCTCAACTGAATAGAGAAATCCTCCCTCTACCTTTTCATAATATTCACCTTTTAATTGAGGCTAGTAGAAATGGACTCTTAAGCATTTAGCTCCTAAAATTCTGAGTTCCCTCAGCCTTCCCTCCCATTCAGTCATTCGTTCCATGGTTGTTCTTGAGGTTTTATTAGATGCCAAGGACTGAGTTGGAGCAGAACTAGTTCTGGTCTCAGGCTTAATGTCTGGTGTGAACTTTTTAGAAAAGTAAACAATTTCTTATATACTTATCAAGTGGTGGCAGTTTGGGTGAAAGAATGAAATAGGGTGCCCCACAGAAGAAAATAAAGATGGGGGTAGATGGGAGGAAAACATCTACTTAGACAAGGCAATTTTGGAGGGCTTTTCTGGTGAGGTGATAGGTAAGGACAGGGAGACAGCCTTTGAAGACTGGAGTAGCAGGGGGTATAAACAAAACGGACTCTACATGGTATTTCCTGAAGGAAAAGACCTGGTTGAGTAGGGAACATGAGAGGAGGCCAGAGGGCATGAGAGGGGAGAACAGGGAGAGAGAGATGGAGGTATAAATGAGACCAGATCAGTGCCCACCCAGCTGAAATACCCCATGTTTGCTGAAACCTCCTTACCATCCTCAGCAAAAACAGACTCTTCTTTCCGTGCCTTCCATGAGCTTCCTTACTCCTGATGTTACTAGTTTGCACCATTTCTACATTCCCTCGTTTGAACTTCCTTTATAGGCGGGTATGCACAGATAAAAATCTGTGCATTAGCGGGACACCTGGGTGGCTCAGTTGGTTAAGCGGCTGCCTTCGGCTCGGGTCATGATCCCGGCATCCTGGGATCGAGTCCCACATCGGGCTCTTTGCTCGGCGGGGAGCCTGCTTCTCCCTCTGCCTCTGCCTGCCACTCTGTCTGCCTGTGCTCGCTCTCTCTCTCTCCCTCTCTCTCTGACAAATAAGTAAATTTTTAAAAAAATTTAAAAAAATCTGTGCATTGGCTAAAATTAAAACAAAACAAAACAGCAACTACACCGAATCCTGACAAGGATCACTCATGCACTGCTGGTGGGAATTTGAAATGCTACAGCTATCCTGGAAAGCACTTCGTCATTTTCTTGTAGCTAAGCTAAGCATGTAGCTACCATACAATTCAACAATTGTGCCCTGGGGCATTTATTCCAGAAAGTTGAAAATATGCCCACACAAAAACCCATACACAGATGTTCATGCAGCTTTATTTGTAATGACCCCAAATTAGAAGCAACCCGGACGTCCTTCAGGTGAATGGTTAAACAAGCTTCGGTAGGTCCACCCCATAGAATACTACTCAGCAGTAAAAAAGGACACTCAGAATAACTTGGATAAAAC
Organism: Mellivora capensis; assembly: GCA_004024625.1. Taxonomy (NCBI): domain Eukaryota; kingdom Metazoa; phylum Chordata; class Mammalia; order Carnivora; family Mustelidae; genus Mellivora; species Mellivora capensis. The sequence goes on along the minus strand of PISX010022488.1, from coordinate 16,430 downwards.
TCCAAGGAATTATGTTGAGTGAAAAAAGGCAATCCTGAAGGGTTATATATGATTCCATTTATATATCATTCTTGAAATGGTAAAATTATGACATTGGAGACAGACTAGAGGTGACCTGAAGTCAGGAATGAGGGGTGTAGAGTCGGGATAAGGTGTAGGTATAATGGGGCAATATAAGGGATCCTTGAGGTGATGGACTGCGCTGTGTCTTGACTGTACCAAGGTCACTGTCTTGGCCATGATACCGTCCCACAGTTTTGCAAGAGGTTGCCACTGGGGCAATTGCGTTAGGAGTGCATGATAGCTGTCTGTATTCTTCCCTAAAACTACATACGCATCTACAATGATCTTAAAATGAAAGGTTTAAATTTTAAACTCTAGGAAGGGGACTGGACTCTCTTTTGGCACTCTGGGTTTTTGTTTTTTTTTTTTTGAGGGGTAGAGTAGGCAGGGTAAATATATTATTTTTCCTAGGTCTACTGTAACTAATTATGACAAACTTGGTGGCTTAAAAAAACAGAGATTGGGGGACACCTGGGTGGCTCAGTTGGTTAAGCGGCTGCCTTCGGTTCAGGTCATGGTCCCAGCGTCCTGGGATCGAGTCCCACATCGGGCTCCTTGCTCGGCAGGGAGCCTGCTTCTCCCTCTGCCTCTGCCTGCCACTCTGTCTGCCTGTGCTCGCTCGCTCTCTCTCCCTCTCTCTGACAAATAAATAAATTAAAAAAAAAAAACAAAACAGAGATTGAGTTGAGTATCTCACAGTGCTAGTGGCCAAAGTTTTAAAATCAGCATCACTGGGACTAAATCAAGGTGTCCTGGCAGGGCCGTGCTCTCTCTGAAAACTCTAGGAGAGAATGTGTTTCTTGTCTTGTCTAGCTTCTGCTGGCCCCTGACTGGTGGCTGCATGAATCCAGTCTTCGTCTCTGCAGTCACACTGTCTTATTCTCTTCTGTGTGTATCTCTGCCTCTCTCTTGTAAGGACACTTGAGATTAGATGCAGGACCCTCTGGATAATCCCATCTCAAGATATTTAACTTAGATACATCGACAAAGAATCTTTTTCCTTATATCATTTATAGTTCCAGAGTTTAGGACCTGATATCTTTGGGTGCTATTATTTGGCCTAGGGCAATAGTGTAAGAATAGCCTTGTGAGTAGAGAGTAAATCCTTGCGTTGGGGGACTAGCTATTCAGGCAAGGTACAGGCTGGGAACAGTGCTGGTGGATGACATCAGGAGGCTTTGTGAGAAGATGACATCATGTGTAGTCCCTCCCACTGGAGGAAGGGGAAACCACGGAGCCTAGCTGGCCTATTTTTTTTTTAAAGATCTTGTTTATTTAACAGAGAGAGAGATAGTGAGAGAGGGTATACAAGCAGGGGGAGTGGGAGAGGGAGAAGTAGGCTTCCTGCTGAGCAGGGAGCCAGATACAGGGCTCGATTCCAGGACCCTGGGATCATGACCTGAGCCAAAGGTGTTTGGCTTAACGACTGAGCCACCCAGGCGCCCTCCCAGCTAGCCTATTTCTGGGTGACCCAGAGAAAGCCTACGGGGCCATCTCTCAGACAGCTCTGTCTCTTTCCCCATATACATCACTTAATGATTATGTGAACTTGGGGAAATTGTTTAACTTCCCTGAGCTTCGCTTTGCTCTTTTGCAAAAGGAGAATAATACTAGGACTTTGTGACCATTAGTGATCATGTATCTAAAGTTCTTATCACAGCAACTGGCAAATAGTGAGTGCCAAATACGTTGTTAGTAATAATTATTATATAATTGTTGATACTTTGATGGTGATGATGATGATGATGGTCGTGACATGACCATGCATGTTGGAGGCATGCAGTAAGCACTGGCTGCATCAAATTGAATTTTAGTTCAGAGAGTGGGTAGTTATGATGTTATTTCTGCTGCCCTTACTCTAACCATTGGACTTCCTGGTTTAAAAGGCAAATTGCCAAGTTGCCTGAGTGGCTCAGTTGGTTAAGCATCCAACACTTCATTTGGCCTCAGGTCATGATCTCAAGGTTGTGAGACCAAACCCCGCATTGGGCTCCATGCTCCGCTGGGAGTCTGCTTGAGACTCCCCCTCTCTCTCTGTGCCTTCCCTCACTCTCTCTCTCAAATAAATAAATAAATCCATTAATTAGTTAATGAACTTAAAAAGGCAAATTGTCCTGGTGGAGGATGGTACCTACCCTATGGTGTCCTTTGAGGTCAGTCCCAACCTACTTGAGAACCTGATGGTGCTGGATACTCTTAGAATTTGGATTGGAAACGGTTGAAGGGTGTTAGCAAATGGGGGCCTCCTCACACTGTATGAAGCCGTTTGATGAAATTAATTTGTGTGGCCAGTAGCAAGTGTGCTCGGGCTGCAGAGGCTAATTTGGGAACCTGTGGCAGTTTTTACCCTGGTTGGATTTGTTTACCGGGGATACATCACTGGGGTGGTGTGTCTTGTGTACAGAGAGGAGTTGTACCCTGACCTCACTCGAAGAAACCACCATGGGGTAGTTTCCTCCCCAACGGATGACTGGCGTTACAATGTGGTGACAAATGATCAGCACCATAAATGGTTAATATAGCCAGGGCCAGGATCCATATGATTTATGCAAATCATTAGCTCTTCCCGGGCAGTGGCCTGCATGTCTAGGTAACCTTTATGTTTTCAGACAGTCATCTCCGTAATGAGCTATTAGTCTGTAGGCCAGAAAGAAAGAAAGGGAGAAAGAAGGAAGGACCTCAGGCAGTTAAGTCTTTGTTCCTTCCAGAAATCCTCATTTATTTGAAGCCAAATGTGATAATGTTTCCTTTTACAAAACTCCATTGCTCTGTACTGTAAAAGCAACTCAAAGTATGAGGGTCTGACTTTTATTTGTCTCGGTAATGGTTTCTGGGGTTTAGACAGAGCATGGATTTCGCCTTATTCATCTTCACTGGGTTCCATTAACACAAGGAGAGACATACACCATTAGCGCCATTTCCTAGTTAGGGAGTGTAAGGAGAGCTGCTGATCAATATGCTTGTGTTAGGCAGGAGTCTGTGAGTACAAAGGCCAGAACCTATAGAGAGGAAAGGGGTTAATTAGTAAATGGCTTATACAAATAAGGGATGTTTTATATTAATACACGAAGATCTGGGATCCAAAATGTTGGAAATGCAATGGCATATCCTACCTCTAAGACCATGAGAAATAGGAGATCTTACAAAATTAGGATTTCCTCTTACCTTTTCCTGACTCAGCTTACCTGTTTTACCTGGACACTAGCATCTCTTGAACCTCACGTCTCATCTCCCTGCCATCAGGGAGAACTGACTTTCTTTTCTTTGTCCCGGTTCATCCATGACGGAGGAAGACCATGATCTCTGAGACTGGAATCTGGGCTAACCCATGGTGGCTAAGAATGGGGTTGCTCCATAGTCAAACAGGAAGGAGGAGCTCCTAGTAGGAGAGAAGGATGTTCTCCATGAAGGGAAGGAGACTATGTAGCCAAGACATCAGATTCCACAGCAGTACTGTAAGTTCCACGAGGATGGTAACTGCCTGTCTTGTCGAAGATGCAGTCCCCTGTCCCCAACACAGAGCCAGGCACCATGACAAGCACACAGTGAATATGTGCAGGGGGGAGGGACAGGGAAGGAGGTAAAAATTATAGTATATGGGTCTGAGATACCTAAGCCAGAGTAAGCAAGGTTTTCAGCAGGCGATCACACAAGACAAAAATAAGAAGAAGAGATCTTTAAAATCTGGGGAGACATCTCAATGATGAAAACTTAGATTGCATTTCCTGCATAGTTTGAAGTCCTCTGATGGACTGGCTCTAGGGAATTCTGTCCCTTACCTTTAGAGGATATTGAGTGATCAGTGAAGTCCCTCCCTCCCTCCCTCCCTCCCTTCCTTCCTTCTTTCCCTTTTCTCTTTCCTTCCTTCCCCAAACATGCTCTGGGAACCAGCTACTGTGCCAGCTTCCAGAAACATTCCAATGATCAAGACAGCCCCTCCTCCTCAGATCTTTTTCAGTTCTTTCATTGTTGAGTATGATGAAATAGTTTTATTCCCAATTAATATTATTTTGAAACCATCTCTGAATTCTGAGTGACTCTGGCGATTATAGACTGTGTCCCCGTGGAGCCACTGTTTGAGGCTACATCGTCAGCAGCTGGGCCTTTGCCCTTTCTACCTAGCGTATAAAGGTCATGATTGCCACCCCCCCCCCAAATAACAAATGGGGGAGTCACAACAATCCTCCCTTATGGACATTCTCTGAAGTGTATTTCATGTGAGCTCAGGGGATATGTTCCTGACTTTTCAAGAGGTTGGGAATGGTCAAAAATCTGATTGAAGCAGCAAACTAGTTATTTCAATAGTGCCCTGGCATGAAACAATCGCAGTCATCTGCCTGCCAATAAATACTACTCACAGCACTAGAAAGATGCGTTAGAACAGTTAATATTTTAAGCATTTTGATATTTTGATTCTCAGTCCATCAATTGGCCAATGCCTAATGCAGCTGTAAGGTGGTCCTCACAAAAGAAAGAAAGGGAAAAAAGAAAAAAAAAAAAAAGGAAGGAAAGGAGGAGGAGGGAGGAAGGGAGGGAATTAGATAGATACTAGGTATCCCCTGGAGTTAGTTATTGAATAAGTCATTGCAAATCCTGGTCAGTTTCATTACTTTGCTGGCTTGTTGCCTTATTTATTTTGTTCCTGAACTGGTTGGTGCCAAACACCCTGACACAAACCTCTGAAGAGTGGGGTTTTTTTTTTTGCGTGCGTGGTCAAGAATTCTGTGATTTTAACAAGATTTTCCAGTTCTTGCTGATTTGGGACTCTGACCCTCTCTGTGTTGATATCTAGAGTTACTATTCCGCCATATTCGCGGCCTTCCTGGTCTCTAAATATATTTGGATCTTATTAGGAGGAAACCCAGAGAAGAAGTCAACACCTTTCCTGAAGACCTATTTAAAAAGGTGGATTGGTAGCATCTAAATAATCACGTTATTTTTATTGAATCAGGGAACCCACTCCCTGGAAGCATGGGAGAAAACACCCTTGTGTACTGACGGAAAGAGTTAAGCCATTTTTCTATTTACATGGTTTATTTCACAAGTGTCTGACTCATTGGGCATAACCAGCAGAGTTAAATTACAAAATTACTATTTGGTCCCTTTTTTATTGACTACAATTCAAGGCTGCTTCAAGCCTCCCAAATTTAATCCCCCTAGCTCTTTGCCAAGAACATTACCTTTTATTTTCAGTGTTAAACTGTGTAAGATACCCCTAAGGCTACATGGAAAGTTACTCTCTGTGATAGCGGCTAACGGAGTGTATCAATTGTTCATGATTTCCCATTCTCCTGTAAATTGGGAGAGGCAGGGAGAGCAGTGGAATGCGAATTTTGTTCCGTCAGCATTTCGTTGCCCCAGCTTTAGCCCAAGCAGTGTGCCTGTTTTGGTAATTAATTATAGTGTGTTTGTAGCTCTTCATTTTGTGTTACCATTTAGCAACCTGTCAAGTCCCCAGCTAATGAGCCTATCCCATAGAATTCGATGCGTTTATTTTATTTTATTTTTAAGCATCAAGACGATACTGGTTTCTCTTAGGTCAGATGAAGTTAGGGAGATTCTAAGCCGGTTTATGGGAAGGGAAAGGCTCTTCTCTTTTCACACATGTTCATGCCAAGAATGAGCCTGCTGTGAGCTTTTCATTGACATTTTGCCAAAGAAGCCAGAAATAGGAATATCCCAATTATTATTGTAATTATGATTTCATATTTGAAGGATAAAATAGCCCACTCATAAGTGATCTTGTCAAGAGTGGTGGTAAATATCATATCTGGATTGGGACTTCCATTTCAACCACAGGGAAAACCAGAGTGGTCCAGCATGCATTCTTTTTTGTTATTCCTTTTTCTTTTTCTTTCATTAATGGCGGACTTGTCGTACCTCTGTAATTTCTACGTAAGAAGAAATTGTTCTTACGTAGAAATTGCTGTCAGGGACAGCAATTTAATTTTATCACTTTTTCCATCAGAAGTGGGTTAAGAACATATTTATATATTGCAGCTTAACTGCCCAAGTCCCCATGATGAGCACACATTGATGTAGAGGGGTCAGGAATGGGGTTGGGGGAAGGACAAGGATCGTCAGTGCTGGTGGTTCATTCTAAACGACAAAGTGGTAGAAATACATGTGAATCTCTGTGTTTAATGAGAACGTGCCATTTCTTCTTCATGAAGGTGTTATCTCTTGAGTGTGGATTGTTTTCCTATCGCCCACTGACCTGTTATCTGTTCTTGATGTCTGTTATCTCTTTATAACAAAGAGTCCAAGAGTCCGTGCGCAAATCTCTACTTCCCTCCTCCAACTGATGAGGAAGCATATTTTATGATCCCTTAGCCCATAACCAGGATTTACATTGACTCAAAGATCATAATTTCTGGGGCACCTGGGTGGCTCAGTGGGTTAAAGCCTCTGCCTTCAGCTCGGGTCATGATCTCAGGGTCCTGGGATGGATCCCCGCATCGGGCTCTCTGCTCAACGGGGAGCCTGCTTCCACCCCATCCCCCGCCCCCGCCTGCCTCTCTGCCTACTTGTGATCTCTGTCCAATAAATAAATAAAATCTTAAAAAAAAAAAGAGAGAGATCATAATTTCTTTTACTTGTTGGCCATCTGTTCACCAGAAAACTTAGCTCTGGGCCCTCACTCTTGATCACGTGTATAGACCTAATGCCAGTGGATCGGCACATTTTCCAAATGTGTTTCTTGTGCTGCTTATAAAAATCTGAATTGAGATGAGCCACCCTTCGTCAGGTATGTCTCAGGCATCTTGCTGTGCTAGGAATAGTCTCTTTCTTTTGGAACCTGTAACCTCCATAGAATTGTCATCGCTAGCCACTAAATGTTGTAACCATTTGGTTAAATTTTTATTTTAAGTGACTACAACATCAGCAAAATGAGAAAACGTCTTCCAGCCTTGAACTGTGATAATAGAAGACATGTTAATATGAAGTTATTTTAATCCCCCAAAAGGCATTATACAAGTTTTTTTTTTTTTCCCAGCCATTCTTGTTTCTTTATAGATTCACACTTTTGAGTATTCAGAGCTTGCTTCCCTTTCAGTGAGAGGAATGCAATGGAGAGAAGTGTTATTGATGAGGGCTGATTAAGCAAATTAATGAATTGAGACAGCTGAATAGGAAGTGAGAAGAATTTGAGGAGTGGAATTGGTTTTTGCTCATTGACTGTAAAGTGTATGAGTTAAAACCACAAGGGTACCTGATGGAAAAGCTGTATTGCTGAGTTAAGTGCAGAAAGAATATTTGGAATTGCATTTTTTTTCTTTCCTAAAGAATAGTCATGTGCTGGCTATGCACTGCTTTTCTTATATGTATTTTCTTTGCCTTATTTTCTGAGTCATCTGCAGCAGCTTCAGGGAATCCATTAAACCGGTGTGTGTTGGAGGCCCATCATACTCCAGACACAGTGACAGGCACTTACTGCTACTGGTAGAAATATTCTGTTTAGTCCATCTGATTACAGAATCTTCTCCGTTGTGGTAGAGACACATGTCCTGTGCTGGGGGTGCTTAACTGTTCATCTCTGGAAAGCATCTCTGGAAGGCATTTCTGTCACTCTCTTCAACCTGACAAATATGAAAAGTTAGAGGGTACCACATGTCAGCGAGGACGTGGGGTCAGTGGGTGCTGAAACATGCTGCCGGTGGGAGGGGTGTCTTATATGGATGCAACTATTTAGAGACCAACCTGGCTACGTTACGGAAACTTCATGATGCTCATACCTTTGATGCAGGCGCTTCGTCCCTAGGGGACACTTTTTAAGAATATTGATTTTACCATTGTGGAAGCAAGAAGTTTGGAAAGGAACAATCTACCAAGCAAACATTAATTGCCCATCAGTAGGGAAATAGAAAATAAACTGTAGCAAAATCAATCTCTGGAATGCCATGCTGTAAGCGAACATTGATACACTAGACCTCTGTGTGTCGAATGGACGGATTCCCAAACCAGAGTATTGAACAACAACAGAATTAATCTGCAGAAGGAGACATACAGCATGATGTCATTATGCACATTTTTTGAATATGGAGAATATTATGTATTCTCCTGGGCTTTATGCCCGAATGGTAGAATGAGAGAAAGGCGTCTGGATGCGAGATACCGAGCCCCACGGTGACGCCACCTCTTTGGAGGAGTCGGGGAAGAGCTGCATTCAGGGGGAGCAACTGGGAGAGAGTCACTTAAATTTGTTCCATTTATGTTGCAAGCTGCAAAGTGGACATATGGCATTTGTTGTAGCAGCTTCTGTATTTTTATGTCTGATAGTTACATAAGGAAAAGGAATGTATCCAAGAAGAGAGTGTGTGTGTGTGTGTGTGTGTGTGTGTGCGTCCGCGTGGGCATGCGTGCAAGGTGTTTTGAGCATCAGACTGCTTTCTTTTCAGATGATTAGATGACACTCATCATTATCAGGTCTACAAAAAGGTTCTATGCAAAAATAATGCCCATTTTCAGTGCAGCACCTTGGCAAGATTGGGGCCGATGAGCAAAGGGAAGGAGGACAATTAGGACAAAAGCTGGAAAAATGAAGCTGTTCCCTAATGCCTTTGATCAATGTAAGTGGCTAATTGAAAGGCACAGCTCTCTTTTCCAAAAGAAATGATTTTCTTCCCCACTCAATTACTGGGATAATTGCTTCAACTCTCAATATTCCTTTCACTGGGCAGATTCAGTGTTCGCAACTAATGCTCTCCTTTCATATTAAGCTTCCAAGGTGTCCCAGTGAACAGCCCTTCTGTGGGGTGTTCCTGTTGTGATATTACCAACTGAGCGTGCACCTTCCTCTATTTTTGCGTGTGTGTACGAGGAGGTCAAATGTCTTTCAGAAGCCTCCGTTGTTTCCCATACATAGAGGCCACTTGAAAACATCCATAATAAACATTTGGCAGAAGCATTTTCACTTCCATGCATTCTTTCTCTCTTCCAGCCAGTGTCCCCTTTTTTGTCTAGCCTGCACTTTCTCCCTGCCTAAAAGTGTCATTAACATTAACAAGTGTTCTCCTTGGCTCCAGCAGGGGTTGTGCAGAGGGAGCAGGCTTGGAATGTGCCATGGGGAGACATGAATCAGACCAGAGCTGTGATGTGGATTGTGGAGTGTGTCAGGCAAACTCAATAAGCACGGTCAATACCAACAGGGAAAAGCAGGGCAAAACTAATTTTGATGAGAATATGTCAGTGAGCTGCAGAGCGAGTTTGGCAAGGATGCACTCCGCACGCAAAATAAGTTGTTTTTAATTTCACTTTCAAGTTTATGATGGGCTTGCTGTGTGTGGCGTGTTTGGGGACATAAAGTTATGTGAGTACAGGTCCTTACCCTACTGAAGTGTTGGGGATAAGAATCCTCTGAAAATCTTAAGACACAGATTCCTGGGCTCCCCCTGGCCCCCCAGAGATTGTAATTCAACAAGTCTGGAGGGGGACCTTGAATTTTCCTTTAGCAAGTTCCTCAGTGATGCTGATCCTGCTGGTCTGGGGAAGGACAGTGGGAAGGCCGTAGAGTAGGTATAGAGGAAGAGAGTCAAATTCAAACAAATGAACAAAACAACTCCTTTGTTCAGTGCACTGAGGAGATACAATGGCAGAGTTCTTAGCAATATTGCAGAGACGCAGGAGAGGGAGCCAACAACTCTGTCTTCCATAAGCAACCTGCAGAAAGGAGGTGATAATTTGATCTGGACCTTAGAGAGTGAAGAGAAGGCAGAAAAGAGTTAGTATTCCAGATGAAATGGCACGAGCAGAGTGCAGGATGTATCCGGGAATTAGAGAGTAGCTTTGTATGAATGGAACTGGAGGTGGAAAGGGAGTGAACCCAAATAGCATGAACAATGGGCTGCAGCTGGCTTTTGAAAGGGTTTGTAGAGTCCTACTAAGACGATTCTGTAGTGGGGACCAATGGAACTTTCAAAAGCTTTTTCTGTGGGAGAGTAGTGGGAGGAAGACCAACTACCAGGGACCCGCACTCCAGAAGAGAAAAGAGGGTTTGTCTGAATTCGTTCTTGGAGAATACAAGGACATGATGCAAAATATTCCAACCTAAAGGCAAAACCCTCAAGGTTGCAGAGAAAACATCTTCTGGGCGAAGAATGGAGAAAATATTCAAGAGCAAGGGGCAAGATGCATTTGTGGAGATGCTCGGAGGCAACCAAGAAAGTGAAGACTCACTAATTGTGAAGAATGTGAGACTACAAGTTCAAAGTTCATTGCTGAAATTTCGAAAAGACCCAGGAAGTAAGAACCCTAACCAGCTTCACCTTGTACCACCCTGTTAGTTTGTTAGGTGTCGCCTGTGTGAGGAGAACACCCCGCGGGTCTTGCGCTCGAATACCTATTATGACTATTTCTTGGCAGTGTGGATAAGTAGAAATGTCATTAAAGACATCATTTGTTTGTGGTTACTCTTTTTGTCTTCGTCAGATGAGGCTGAAGTAAGAGGCAGAGAGAATGGTATCAAAATATTAAGACCTGGGTTTCTAAAACTGACCCCAGGCACAAATTGGAAATGAGGACCTCTCTCAACAAAACCAAATGTAACCATAAGGGTGAAAGGAGCCATGCCGTGAGGTCTCAGAGGGGTGTGTGATGAAAGGAGCCAAGTCTTGAAACCAAAATGAAATACCAAGTTCTTTACTGGTATTGTGAATATTTATTAAAAAGTTACCCATCGGGCACCTGGGTGGCTCAGTGGGTTAGGCCACTGCCTTCAGCTCAGGTCATGATCTGAGGGTCCTGGGATCGAGTCCCGCATCGGGCTCCCTGCTCAGCAGGGAGCCTGCTTCCCTCTCTCTCTCTCTCTGCCTGCCTCTCTGTCTACTGTGATCTCCCTCTGTCAAATAAATAAATAAAAATAAAAAAAAAGTTACCCGTCTATTCCTATTACATTCATATCTATGTTTCTCCATTCATCTCTCTCTCTCTCTCTCTCCCAGAATCTCCATGCATTCTTTCTATACCTCCTCCTTTTGTCTGGATTTATTCCTTGCAGAACCTCTAATTAAGCTCCCTAGCAAGACTGAAACTGCCTTGGAGTATGGGGTGGGTAGAACATGAAACTGACAAATGAGAAAGCTAGGATTCTCTTCAACAGATAGAGGACGGGTCATTGCAGGGAAACTATTTCGGTAATCTTTGTCTCAGCACATAAATAATTCATTATTTTCTCGTCTCAAATCAGTAGATTCCTAGACTTTAATCCCAAAATATATAACTCTTCCACTTTGAGGGTTCAAAAGCAAGAAAGTAGACATGAAACTTTCTTCTTTAGTTAACTAACCTAGTGATTTTTAGATGAGAAGACATTTCAATGATAGTAATAGTAATACTAACTACAAACAGGATACAATTTAGGGAGGCTATTTGTTTTACTTGAAGAGGTTCTGACATTTTGCAAAATCGGCAACACTTTACAAAAGTAATGAATTCTCATGCCCCAAAGTGTAGGAAGGATATAATCTCAAAATAAAAGAAAAAAAATTAAAATTTTAGGTGTAGGTTTTAAAATCCCTTACTCTCTTCTTTTTTTATGGACTCAAATATATGTCACACAAGGTATATGGTTCAAAGAAGGGCATTTGGAGTCAGTGATCTAAGTCATGATTTTATTTTGTTCATGATGGAAAATTCTGAACTGACTTTTAAAAGCCTTTAGATGATGCATGAAATCCTTAAGAAAAGGTTGCCTCCTAGAAAACTTTGTTATGTTCAACCTATCTTTTTAAAGCTTATTTTTACTGTAAGGTGGGCTTGAACATAGTAAATAGAGGCATTTACTACTCTGAATCATTGTTGGACCCAATTCCTTTTTTCTGATGTTATATAAAACACTCATCAAAATGAGAGGTACATTTTGGGTATTTCCTTTTGGTAATAAATTCAGAACATTAGAATCTAAGGTTAACTTTCTTCCTCAATTCCAGTATCACCGTTGGGGGTAAGCCTTTTTTTTTTAATTTTAAAAATGTATTTATTTATTTGACAGACAGAGATCACAAGTAGGCAGAGAGGCAGGCAGAAAGAGAAGGGGGAAGTAGGCTTCCCACTGAGCAGAGAGCCCTATGCAGGGCTTGATCCCAGCACCCCCAGATCATGACCTGAGCCGAAGGCAGATATTTTAACCCACTGAGCCACCCAGGTGCTCCAAGTCTTACAAATACATATACTAATGACTTAAATACGATGTGTCCATTGTAGATAACATGGAAAATACAGAAAATCACAAAGAAGAAAAGTAATTTCTAATGTTACTACTTTTTTTTAAATCTATGCCTACCCTAACACAGACCTATTTTTAACATTTATTCAATACATAGATACATAGATCTATTACTATGTTTTAGGCACTGTTAGGTGTTAGAGATAAAACTGATTTAATTCTGTAGATATTATTTTGTGATCCAAATATTTTTTATTTAATAAGATATTACGGACACGAGATTTATTATTCTTCCTCATGGTATGAGGACAACCTAGTATTCCCTAATCTTTTGAATTAATAAGGCCATTCTAGCTTCTCAAATGTTGTCCCTTATGTAGTATCTTACTGCTTTTCCCTAGTTGGCTTTGCTTTGTTTTGTTCGTAAATGGTGTGGGTCACAATTGTGCACTGAAAATTTTCAGGTACAATTAAGTCCTCTCTTTTTTGTGTGAAATTCTATTTCTTTCTGACAGGCCCCTTGCCTCCTAAGTAACTCACTGTTAACATATTACATGAAAAAGCTAACCTATTTTGTTCTCTTCCAGGAATGTCTAAATCAAGTGAAGAATGCATTGAAAGAAGTAGTCAGGGGGAAAAGAGAGCATGATATTGGCTAGCACGAGGTCTTTGTGTAAATACGGAAATAGAAGGGTTGACACAGAAGCTAGAAACCAGTAGTTCATTTATCTTTTTCCTTCTTCAGTCTTTCTACGTAAAATGCATTTTTCTGTATATTAAAAAATGGCTTTGCTCATCTCATTTCTGATGGTTCTTTATGACTTCAATCTCTTCTCATTATTTTTTAATGTTTCATGAAATGTAAACTACCTTGTACCACTTTCTATTTTGTGCACGGGGTGGCTGATAGAGTTCAAGTTTCAAGGTATGATGAGACAATAAAAAATATATCAATAGTTGCATAATAATGAATAGCTACTGATACGTCTAAGACGGAGAAGAAAAGAATCCATATCCTATCCATCATCTCCATGTCTGCTTGTATCTTTCATCGGCATCATCGGGTTAAACAGAAAATACATAATGGAAAAAGCATCTTTTAGAAAGGACTTTGTTTAAAGGCTAGAGATTTCTAAGATGATGACTTCGTGTGTATATTGCTTGGCCTACAAATTATCAAGATAAGGAAACAGGTCCTTAAGGATCATTCGCTTCACGAAAATATTTAAAGGCCATGCTGTTTTAAACTTAAGGGGAAAGAAAACCCTCTAGTTAGAGTCTGCATTATCTGGTTAAAAAAAAAAAAATCAATGACTTGCTTTTACTATGAGCTTGTATTTGGTGATTGCATTCTAACCATCAGCAACAATTCCAAAGGAATCTGCCATAAAGCAATATGGTTTTAGCTTTAGAGAGGTACTGAATGCAGATGTTTTGTGAATTCCCATCTTAGTCTTGCAAAGAAAGGCATGAAGCTACTTTAGACTAAGATGAGTGAACTCTTGACTTTCTGTTGAGCGTGTATGGGGGGTGGGGGTGCTCCTTCTGGAGGGTCACTGGTCTCTGATGGTGGTTTTGTACCAGGATTCACTCTCTCTGGGCAGCTATTCTTTTTAGTGACCCCCAGTAATCCAGAATTTTTCTTAAGTTGGAAAACTTTCCATATCTCAGAAACTAATGAAGATTAAGAAAAGAAAGGCCAAAAAAAGGGGGGGGAGGAGGAGAAGGAGAAAGGAGAAAAGGGAATTATACACAATACATACTTACCAGTTACTATGTGTCATTTACCCACAATGTCGTTGCCTTTAGATTTGCTCAGGACCAACCTTGAATACACCTTTATTCTGGTATAATTATTAGCATGCCCCCTTGTACTCATAAGGGTCCCAGTTTGATTGATAAATTATATGGTCAGTCTATAATAGAGTAATAAAATATAAAGGCTAAAACTCCCTAAGCTTGGATCCGTCAAATCCGCAATTGGATTCTGATTCCCCCACTTGCTGCTTCTGAGAAGTTTAACAAGTTACTTAACACTGCTATATGTCAGTCAACTTATCTGAAAAATGGCAATAATAGTAATGTTTTCCCCATATCCATGTTGAGGAAATTAAGTGAGATAATATGTATGCAATACTTATCAAAGCATCTGTTAAATAGTAAGCACTCATTGCACATTAGCAAATACTGATTCTGATTATCCCATCGAAGTCTTACCATGCTACATGCCGCAGCCTCATAGAAACAGAAGTAGCTCCTCACCAGCCACCAGATGTGGTCACAGGGAATGATTTACCATAATAAGAGGATGGGCACAGGGTGTGATTGTTGAAATAAGAGGATCATAAAACAGGACAGATCGGTATCCTGTAGACTTAAAGGGAATGTGCATCCAGGGACCTCTCCATGAGCCTGGATGCTGGTTAGTTTTCAAATCAGTGAAGTTGCCAAGGCAAAATAGGAAAGTAAGAATTGGGTCAACTCTTCATTTTTACCGATCTCTGATATTTGTTTCCTTTTATTTTTTGTTTGTTTTTTTAAAAAGATTTTATTTACTTATTTGAGAGAGAGAGAGAGAGTGAGAAAGAGCATGAGAGGGGAGAAGGTCAGAGGGAGAAGCAGACTCCCCGTGGAGCTGGGAGCCCCATACAGGACTTCATCTCAGAACTCCGGGACCATGACCTGAGCTGAAGGCAGTTGCTCAACCAACTGAGCCACCCAGGTGCCCTATTTGCTTCCTTTTAAATATTTCTTTTAAATCCAAAAATGTTTGATCTTGGAATACTGAAGTTAAGTTGGCAAGTGGGACAGAAGTGCATATTTACCTTGGTTTGTGTGTCTGTCACTAGGGTCACAACATTTTCAGAGCCCCTGTGCTATAGACTAAATGTTTGTGTCCCCCCCCAAATTCCTAAGTTAATACTCCCAATATGATGATTTTTGAAAGTGGATCTTTGGAAAATAATTAGGTTTAGATGAGATCATGAGGATGGGAACCCTTGGAGGATTAGTGCCCTTAAATGAAGAGGAAGAGAGGCCAGCATATTCTCTCTCTCTCTCTCTCTCTCTCTCTCTTTCTCTCTGCAATGTGGAGACACAATAAGCAGGGGGCTCTCTATAAGCCAGAAAGAGGCTCTCTCCAGGAACCAGAACTGTTTCCAATATCCAAAATTATTGGGCCATATAAGAAAAGGAGATTAACATGGAGTTTTGTGTGCAGGAAAACTGGGGGGACAGAGAATAGGAGAAGAGAAAAACTGTAATCAGACCCTCTTATCTTAATTCTGAGGTTTTTAGGATTAGGGTTTTTATCCTTCTCAAAACAAATTCTAGAACACAACAATCAACAAATTTTAAAAGCCATATGAATCTTTAGAGGTCCATTTTGAAAGATGAGAAATGTATAAAATTCTACAGAGCACTCGCTGTGTGTTGAATTACCAACTACTTAATTCTGGTGGGTTTTCAAGTCACATGAGTGACTCCACCCCAGGAATCAGGGAGGGAAATCTGTTTAGAATCCACTAAACACAATCCAGAGCACACATTCAACCCCGGGCTTACTTACAGCATCTCAGTGTCTAGGAGCCTGATCACTAATTATTAAGATCTTCAAAATAAGGGACAAACTTAACATGCTGAGGCCATACAGATAAGGCATCTCATTCTCTGAGTTCACCCTACAAGTTTGCAAATTACCAAATTGATAATTTACCAGTCTCTTTTCTTTTTTGGTTGATGACAATGATGATGATGACGATGATGACAACGATGATGATGATGACGATGACGATGACAATGATGATGACGATGATAATGACAATGATGATGATGATGATGACGATGACGATGATGACGACGATGATGATGATGATGACAATGATGACGACAACGATGATGATCATGATGGCAATGATGACAACGATGATGACGATGATGACGACGATGATGACGATGATGATGACGATGACGATCATGATGATGACGATGACAACGGCGATGATGACGACGACGACGATGATGACAATGATGACAATGACGATGATGACGACGACGATGATGATGACGACGACGATGATGATGATGACGATGATGACGACGATGATGATGACAATGATGACAATGACGATGATGACGACGATGATGATGATGACGATGACGACGACGATGATGATGACGATGACGACGATGATGACGACGACGA
>PISX010022487.1:0-31528 GCA_004024625.1 Mellivora capensis | reverse complement strand
GCTCCCCCAACCTCCCACCCCCCGCCCCTTCAAAACCCTCAGGTTGTTTTTCAGAGTCCATAGTCTCTCATGGTTCATCTCCCCCCCAATTTCCCTCAACTCCCTTCTCCTATAATACTATTGGTTGAAAATTTAGTTTTTTGTGTTGTCTAGTTTAGAATCCAGATTCTGCCACAGGCTAACTGTTATTTGGAGAATTACACTTGACTTCTCTATGTTTTCATGTCCATATCTGCGTGATGTAGAAAATACTGAACATAGCTTCATATACCTGTTCTATGAATTAAACGATCTTCATCTATGTAAATCAATTAGTATGGTACACCATATACAGCTTCTTTCAAATAAACGTGGAACTCCATAATCTGGCACTCTGTTTGTAGTGTCCATCTGTATAACCTGCTGCTCTAGATATAACACTGCTTCACAACATACATTCAATGAATACTTAATCTTAAGATGCATTTCTACACAGTATGTTTTTAAATTTTTTATTACAAAAGCTTTTACTTATTACAACACCAGCATTATAATGAAACGCCATCTACCCATCATCCAGCTTCTATAATTGTTGTTTTTCTATGTTGTTTTTCTATCTCCCACACTCTATATACTCCCATACTACACATACTCTTTTGTGTCCACAAAATGTATCACAAATATGTATCACTAAATTGTATGTACTTGGAAATACATACCTCCCTAGGACCCATTCTACCTATTTCCAAGGGGAAAAGCAAATGAATCATGTATTTAAGGATTGAATAGTTGAGCAAAGTCTTCACCAGGGTAAAGCCTGGGGACTGTGCCTCCTTCTATAAGCTTACATCAAAGTAATGACATTCTGTATTTTCAGAGAGAAAGGGTGAGACTATTTTTCATTTCTCCATCTGCTAAAGCCCACAGTTTTCTCCTAAGCAATAATAAATTATGGAATTTTTCCCATTTGCTGGAGTAATATCCAGGCAATAAGGTCTGATCCAAATTTCTACATTCTTAAGATATTACCTGTCTGGATTAGACCCCATGCCTCTTTCTAGTCAGTGTACGGACAATGCTATTGTGAATTTCCTTAGTTTTTATACTATAGACAATGGGGTTGATCACGGGTGGGAAGAAGAGGTAGGCATTGGCCATGACAGTCTGGAGGAGTGAAGGTAAGTGTTGCCCAAAGCGATGCAGCAAGGAGAGGCTGATCATGGGCACATAGTACACAAGAACAGCACAGATGTGTGACACACATGTGTTGAGTGCCCTCCACCTCCCAGTCCCAGAAGCTATTCCTAGTACCGTGTGAAGAATCAACATGTAAGAAACCACAATGAGCAATGAGTCCAGCCCAAATGTGGAGGTAATGACAAACAGACCCAGGATGCTGTTGGGGCGGGTGTCTCCACAGGGCAATTTGATGAGATCTGAATGGAGACAGTAAGAGTGTGTGAGGTTGTTGTGGCCACAGAAAGGCAGGCCCTTCAGGAGGAAGAGCAGTGGGAACATGAGCACCACACTTCGAAAGGCAATGGTGGCACCCATTCCAATGATGCGGGGGATTGTCAGGATGGTTGTGTAGTGTAGTGGGCTGTAGATGGCCACAAAACGGTCTACAGACATAGCCAGAAGGACACCTGACTCCATGATGGTAAAAGAGTGCATTGAAAACATCTGGAGCAGACAACCACCAAAACTGATATCATTAATTCCACAGAGGAAAATTCCTAACACAGTGGGCATGGTGGAAGCAGATACCCCAAGTTCAACAAACGCTAGCATGGCCAAAAAAAAGTACATGGGTTGGTGCAAAGCAGGATCAATCCGGATAATATGAAGAATGATGCCATTTCCTAGGAAGATGATAATGTACATCAGGCAGAAAGGGAAGGATACCCAGATGTGCTCTGCCTCTAGTCCTGGAATGCCAACAAGAGTGAATGTCGTGGGTGTGAATGCAAGGGACCCATTGAAAATGTCATGGTGAGACTTCTTTCGAAGACACAGGGAAGCACATGGGGTCTGGAGAATATAAATCTCTGGTCAGTTATTATACATCAGATTTCAATCTCTTGATAGTCTTATTTAAAACATTTTCTTACCAAAGAGATGGGAAACTTATTTCTGAAACATCCTGTGTGGAAGAGAAATCTGTTTAGACATGTAGAAGACTATATCTCCATGGGCTACACGGCCAAACACAAAAGGCATGAACAGAAATCTCCACTGGGCCATTTATGGCAGTGAAAGCCAGTGATAGTAAGCATGGAAATGACAGCTTTCCATGGAAATTAAAGACTGAAAAAAGATCTGGTAATTTTCTGCAGTTTGTAGAGGAGTGAATGTAAGTAGCAAAAGGAATATAACACAGTAATAAAGAGAATTCATGATTCTAAAACAATAGAATTGTGATCTTGGGATATCTGAGATACAGATATTTGATATAAACACATTAATAGTTACATAGGATAATGTATGTAAATTGTCATTATATTTGGAACAGTAAATACTCAACACAGGGAATAAAAGAAACAGTTAAGTATTAGAAAGGGCTAGTTTCTCCCAGTTTTTAGTATTTTCTTTTTTTTAAGATTTCATGTATTTATTTGACAGAGATTACAAGTAGGCAGAGAAGCAGGCATAGAGAGAGAGGTGGAAGCAGGCTCCCTGCTGAGCAGAGAGCCCAATGTGGGGCTCGATCCCAGGACCCTGGGAATATGACCTGAGCAAAAGGCAGAGGCTTTAACCCACTGAGCCGCCCAGAAGCCCTAGTTTTTAGTATTTTCCAATGTCCTTTTTTTAACTTACCAGTTCACTCTTTCTCCATCTACTACCCATGGATGATGGGGAAAGCTGCTCTGTATTTTGTAGGAGGGTAAGTGTCTCCTGCAGAAACCTGAGGTCCACAATCATCAGGATCTCACAAGCTGAATATGATGGCAAGGATGGAGGTTAGGGCTAGAGTTCATTATTTGGGAATAAGTTCATTAACACTAAACTCTACTAACCTGTAGCAGAGCCTTGGGTGTGAAGGTGAGGAACCAGATGTGGAATTCAGGATGAAGCTTAGGATAGAGACGGCGCATGAAGATGAAGTCTTCTCATAGTGGGTTGGTGCTCTTGGTTAGGGATAACCAGTGGAATGCTAATAAATGTTTAAAAACCAACTCTCTGAGTAAAATGGCCTGATCTGTACCAGTTGCTAACTTTTTGAGTTTAAATACTGACACTATGAGCAAATTTCAAGATACCAATGTGATGCCTCTGAATGCAGAACTGAGATGTTAATAGGCAGCTTTTCCAACCCGGTGCAAGGAAGTTACCAGGAGAGCATTAAACGTAACTGAACTGATTCTATATATCAGATACTTTCTTACCAGGTGAACTGGCAGCAAACACATCAATCCATGCCTCCCCTTCCTTGCTGTTTCCTTCTAACCAGGCCATAAGCATTGTTAATACTTTCCTTTATATGATCTTAACTGATCATCATGGGAGGCAGGGTGAGACAGAATCCTTCAGGGAACAATTAACCAAGAATAATTATCCTTGGAAACTTCATCAGAATTCCAGAGAAAGAGAGAACACAAGTCCTGCTGACAGGCTTGGCCAGAAATATATGTTAAGGGTAATAAGATACAAAAGAAGAAAAGGAAAGAACAAATAATTTTATCATTAACTATTATTTAAATATAGAAAATTTGTTTACATTTTTACATTTTTTTAAAAAAATTAACATATAATGTATTATTTGTTTCAGGGGTACAAATCTGTGATTCATCAGTCTTACATTTTTAATATGTTTTTTCTTTCCACTATCTTTTGATTTTATTTTTGTCCCATAAAATATACATGGCATACATAATTTTTATGTAGTAAAGATTCTTTCTTTATGACAAATACTTTTTATTCTTAAACAGCTATTCCATACACAAATTCAAAAACAGATACACTTATGGAGATATAGATAAAGATAGAACTGCAGATTGAGATGAGAAGTGATCTAGACAGTGATAGACATAGATACAATAATAGTGATGGAGACTTTAAAAGAATTGAGAGAAAGTGAGGAGAGAGGAGAGAACTTTATTCCATCTAGAATTTGTTTTGGGGACATGGGTAACTAAGGGTTTCATCTAATTATTCACAAATGTAGAAACCATTTTTTTCAATACATGTATTGATAGATAATCTGGTACTTCCTCAACCATTTTGAAGGAATATATGTTTTAGTTTAAATTTGTATATAAATATGGATCTATATCTAGACTCTGTATTCTGCCTTTGACTCTAAATGTCTATTATGTCATATTCACGGTGCTACAATTATTGTTTTTATAATATGTAAGTTCATATCTATCTGGTCAAGTAATTTTTAAAAAATTTCTTACTAATGTCTGTGTTTCTTCTTTTAAATAAGCAGTACAACCCAGCATGTATAAAAATAGAGAAATGATACGTATATAAATATTAAACCATAAAATAAGCCAGAAATAAAACATAAATATTATATTATTCCACTTATACAAGTAAGGAAATTTATAAAAATGTAAAGTAGACCAGAGGTTACCAGGGGGAGGAAGAATTATTGGTTAAGAGGTATAGTTTCTTGGGGGAGCCAGGTGGTGGGTATTATGGAGGGCACGCATTGCATGGAGCACTGGGTGTGGTGCAAAAACTATGAATTCTGTTACTCTGAAAAGAAATAAAAAAAATAATAATTAATAAAAAGAGGTATATTTTCCCATAGCAATCTGATCTGTCAATCAAAGAAAGACAAATAGCATTTATTTTCACCGATATGTGGAATTTAGGAAACAAAACAGAATGTGTGGGTAGGGAAAAAAAAGAAGAAGAAGGAGGAGGAGGAGGAGGAGGAGGAGGAAGAAGAGAAAGGAGGGAGGAGAAGACAAACTATGAGACTCTCAATGATAGAGAACAAACTAAGGATTGATGGAAGGAGGTATGTGGGGGATGGGCTGGATGGGTGATGGGTATAGAGGAGGGCACTTGTAGTGATGAGCACGGGTATTATATGTAAGTGATGAATCACTGAATTCTACTTCTGAAACCAATTTGCAGTGTATGTTAACTAGCATTTAAGTAAAAATTTGGGGGAAAAAAGAAAAGAAAAAAAAAATTTGAGTGTTCCTCTGTTTTAATAAAAATGTATTACTTCCCCCCCAACCCCCCAAAAAGAAAGAGGTATAGAGTTTCTATTTTGGGTGATGAAAAATTTTGGAATTGGTTGTGATAGTTATATAACAATTGTAAATATTATTAATTTCATTGAATTGTATGCTTAAAATTATCATTATAACAAATGTTATGGCACATATATTTCACCACAATAAAAAAAGAAAAAATCAGTATGCAAGCAATCAAATAGATTAGCATTTAATTGGGATTATGTTGAATTTGCAGATTATTTTAGGGTCAATATCATTACAATGAACAATATGCAATGAACATTTCCTACATTTATTTTAGGGACACTTGTTTACCAGTTCACTTTTTTATTTTTTATTTTTTAAAGATTTTATTTATTTATTTGAGAGAGAGTGGGCAAGAGAGAGAACATGAGCAGGGGGTAGGGCAAAGGGAGAGGGAGAAGCATACTCCCCACTGAGAAGGGAGCCCTGACACAGGGTTCATGTACTGACCTGGAGGCAGACACTTAACCAACTGAGCCACTCAGGCACCCATTGTTTATCATTTTAATTAACATCATTTTCTAATTAATTTTTCCATTCATTATAGCTGCTATACAACAGTATTGACTTTCCCCCAGCTTTACTGAGGTATAACTGACATTCAAAAATCACTTATATTGGATGTGTGTAACTGATGATCCAATATAGGTATACAGTATGAAATATTCACCAAAACCAAGCCAATCAACATATCCATCACTTCACACTTGTACCATTTTCCTAATTTTTTCTCTTTTGCCATGAGAATACCCAAGATCTATCCTCTCAGCAAATTTCAAGTACACAATACAGTATAACTCTGTAATATAATATTACACAAAAAATAATATAAAATTTCTGGAATTGTATGCTGCTTTTATGGAACTCCATTAATATTACTATGCTTTATAAAGCCTAAGAAAATAAGTAAATAAATAAATAAATAAAAATCAATTGATGAAATCTAGAATTTGTCTTTTTTTCTTTCTCCAATTCTTATACTTCTTTAACTTGTATTAGCTAAAACACCAATTATAATACTATATTCTGTAACAGTAAACCATGTATACTTTTATTTTTCATTAAGTGGTCAATATTCTGGCACTTCATGTCATAGAATTGAAATGTGTGAATGCCTTTTTTTTCTTTTTTTTTTTAATTTAAAGTATAATTTATATATAATATTCCATTAGTTTCACTCTACCACATACCATGATTGGACAAGTCTATATGCTTTGTTCTACTGGCCATAAGGATACTTCTCGTAGGTCACCATGCAATGCCTTTGCAATACCACTACTATATTCTCTATGTTTGCCTTTTATTCCTGTGACTTATTAATTACGAAACTGGAAGCTTCTATCTCCCCCTACTCTTCACCCATTGTATCCATCTCTGTCCCCCTGCCCCTCTGGCAGCCACTAGTTTGTTCTCAGTAGTCCATTGGACCTTGTGTTTTGATAGAGTTTAGAATACATAAATGGTGACCCCATTAGGCCTTTCCTTAAGGTGATATGGGATTCTTTGAAAATACTGTAAGAAAATGTTGAGATGCTTAAGTGTCTTGATCTCCTTTGATTACATATACCAATTATTTAACCATTTCATATAGAGCTAAAATTAATCCTTGAAAATTTCTTTTAAATGGGGTTGTGAGATTTAGAGGAGGAGAGAAAGGATTAATGTCGGAGTGTGCCTAGCCCAGACCTATGCCAGAGCCACGTATGTGAGTCAAGTGCAGTTATGGGGACAGGATATGCAGTGAGCAGGCTTTCAAAAGGACAAAGGGAGGGCGCCTGGGTGGCTCAGTGGGTTGGGGCCTCTGCTTTCGGCTCAGGTCATGATCTCAGGGTCCTGGGATCGAGCCCCGCATCGGGCTCTCTGCTCCACGGAGAGCCTGCTTCCTCCTCTCTCTCCCTGCCTGCCTCTCTTGCCTACTTGTGATCTCTGTCTGTCAAATAAATAAATAAAATCTTTAAAAAAAAAAAAAGGACAAAGGGATAGGGGAGAGGAGAGTCTAAGTGTTGAAAGAAACATAAAAATATAGGTTGAAGAGAAACAAAACAAATTTTGCAGATGTTCTTCTGCTCTTTTGGGACACCAGTGATCTGGTTTATTTTATTTGGTTTCATTTGGGCAAAACGTTATCACCTGCAGCTACCTAACTTACAGCTCTGGGGCTCCCTGAAGCATTTCTTCACAATATTCCTATTGGCCTATTCTGACTGAATCATAAATGCATGCATGGAGGCAGTGTGTGGCAAGTAGGGACAGTGTAACTCTGGGTTCATAGATTAGATTTAAATACTGGGTGAGACTAATTCTCACTACATTATCATTAAAAATATCTTAATTCAAAGCTTAGTCTTCATATATAAAATACCTAAAATAAACATCCATTAAAAAGTGAGTAAATTCTGAACATAGTATTTAAAGATGGTTGTGACATAAATCAGACACATTTTTATCCCAACCACGGATGAAATTAGGGTACTTCCAAAATGGCCATCATTAAGATCAAAATCATTGTTACTGTGAACTAAGTTCACATTTTTGGACAACAGGCTTATGCTCCACTGGACAAGGATAGGTCTACTTTAGAGTAACCACACAGGCCAAGACATACCATCTAACACTAGACACACGACACTCACTGTAATTTGCACCTCTAATCCATCATGTTAGTTTTATAAGGTGTAGGCAGTTCAGCACGGGGAATGTAATGGGCTTAGAAATGGAGTTTTATTCTTGCCCGAGCACTAGTGTAAATCATTGTTGTATAGGGAGCCTCAGCTTCTTACTCTGTGCTAAGCTCAGCGCCTGCTACATGGTGAATATCCAGTGAACTCTTTGGAAAAAAGGCATGCATGGGTTTGTGTATAGACACATATACATGGTCTTTAACTATTAGGCTTATTTATCTCCTGATCCCGATCCTATTACTGGACCTTACTACAAATTTGGTGCATGTATGCCCAACATTCAGAGCCATATATCAAAGATAGACAACCAGTGCATAAACATATTCAGAAAAAAATATATACTTGTGCTTTTTGCAGATAATGCATTTAGGAAGATAGCCCAAGAGTCACTACAATTGCCCAGGCAGTCCAGTCACAGCCACACAGTACCACAGGGATCAGGCATGAGAGAACGACAAGATGATCAAGTTCTAGGAATCCTGAGCAGCTTCTGTGGTTTCCTAAGATTTCTTCCCATTCCCTTCTCTTCTCTTCCCTTCCCTTTCCATTCCTTTCTTTTTTTTCTGATGTCTTTTTTAAAATGTCCTAGCTAAGCAAAAATCAGCTTCTTACCTGTACTTTCTAGGATCCTGAAGATATTTAACTAGTAGAGTGGGAAAAAAAAAAAAGAAAGAAAAGCCAGACAATGTTTACAACATGGTGAGGAAATGGGGAGCTCAGTATTTATACCTCCTCTGGGCATCTCTTGGGCTCAAGAGTGTCAGCCCCCAGAGGACTGAACTCCACTCACTCCTGGAAGGAGAGGGCCCAGGCTGGCTTCAGGGAGAAGCGCCCCCACTCTATCCTTCCCATGTATCGCGTGTGCAGGTTGTCCTCTGCCCAGCACTCTCGCACACCCAGGTTAACACACACTTGCCATTAAATGTGCCATTCTCCTTTGTGTGGCAGACACTCCTGCTAGTGCCGTCACAGCCTGTTCCCATGGAACCATCTGGAAATGGAGATGGTCAAGGCCACATGTGGAAGCATTGTATCCTTTTTAGAAGGCTGCTAATACTGAATTCTGGCATCTTATTTACCTGACATTTTAAGGCTCCTTGGCTTTCTCTCTCTTCCATGGGTCACATGGTAGAGTTAGCATCAGAAGGGTTAAGAAATGTCATTAGCCACTATAGAGATTTTTATTTGGATTTTTTAATTTAATTCAATTTAGACAAATATAGTACATCAATAGTTTCAGAGCTAATGTTCCTTAATGTCCATCACCCAGTTTATTTGGATTTTTATGTAGATTTTTATGTTCTCTACCGGACTTTTTTTTTCTATTTCTTTTTCTTTTTAAACTTTCTCAGTCTTTATAACTCTTCTCTAAATGCATTGGGGTTATCTGGGTTTTTTGACCAAGTTATAATTATAAACTTAGTTCCAATTTTTTTTAAATTTCTTTTCATCATAACAGAATTCATAGTTTTTGCACCGCACCCAGTGCTCCATGCAATCTGTACCCTCCATAATACCCACCACCTGTCTCCCCCAACCTCCCACCCCCCGCCCCTTCACAACCCTCAGATTATTTTTCAGAGTCCATAGTCTCTCATGGTTCATCTCCCCCTCCAATTTCCCTCAACTCCCTTCTCCTCTCCATCTCCCCATGTCCTCCATGTTATTTGTTATGCTCTGCAAATAAGTGAGACCATATGATAATTGAATGCTTGAATAATTTCACTCAGCATAATCTCTTCCAGTCCCGTCCATGTTGATACAAAAGTTGCGTATTCATCCTTTCTGATGGAGACAAAAAACTCCATAGTGTATATGGACCACATCTTCCTTATCCATTCGTCCATTGAAGGACATTTTGGTTCTTTCCACAGCTTGGCAACCATGGCCATTGCTGCTATAAACATTGGGGTACAGACGGCCCTTCTTTTCACTACATCTGTATCTTTGGGGTAAATACCCAGTATGCAATTGCAGGGTAATAGGGAAGCTCTATTTTTAATTTTTGAGAAATCTCCACACTTTTCTCCAAAGTGGCTGCAACAACTTGCATTCCCACCAACAGTATAAGAGAGTTCCCCTTTTTCCATATCCTCTCCAACACACGTTATTTCCTGTCTTGCTAATTTTGGCCATTCTAACTGGTGTAAGGTGATATCTCAATGTGGTTTTAATTTGAATCTCCCTGATGGCTAGTGATGATGAACATTTTTTCACGTGTCTGATAGCCATTTGTATGTCTTCATTGGAGAAGTGTCTGCTCATATTTTCTGCCCATTTTTTTGATATGATTAACTGTTTTGTGTGTGTTGAGTTTGAGAAGTTCTTTATAGATCCTGGATATCAACCTTTTGTCTGTACTGTCATTTGTGAGTATCTTCTCCCATTCTGTAGGTAGCCTCTTTGTTTTGTTGACACTAACAATGAAAATACAGAAAGGGAAATTAGAGAATCGATTCCATTGACTATAGCACCAAGAACCATAAGCTACCTGGGAATAAACCTAACCAAAGAGGTAAAGGATCTGTACTCGAGGAACTACAGAACACTCATGAAAGAAATTGAAGAAGACACAAAAAGGTGGAAGACCATTCCATGCTCTTGGATCAGAAGAATAAACATTGTTAAAATGTCTATACTACCTAGAGCAATCTATACTTTTAATGCCATTCCGATCAAAATTCCAGTGGTATTTTTCAAAGAGCTGGAGCAAATAATCCTAAAATTTGTATGGAATCAGAAGAGACCCCGAATCGCTAAGGAAATGTTGAAAAACAAACAAAACTGGGGCATCACGTTACCTGATTTCAAGCTTTACTACAAAGCTGTGGTCACCAAGACAGCATGGTACTGGCATCAAAACAGACACATAGACCAGTGGAACAGAGTAGAGAGCCCAGATATGCACCCTCGACTCTATGGTCAAATAATTTTCGACACAGCAGAAAAGAATGAAAATGTAGTAAATATTTCTGAAATGATTTTGTATTTTTCTTTCTATCCTGACTTCAAGCAGTTCTTAAAACATAGGATTATTTCTTGTCTATTTCTGTTCTGTCTTTATTTTCTTATTTTATGCCCATATCTACAAATTATTCATAAAGATAGATTGGAGAAAGATAATCTACTTTCTCTATGATGCGTGTGTATGTTTGATTGTGTGTATGTGTTTTCAGGTAGGGGAGATGAAAGGTTTATCAGCAGAAACATTTTTATTTTAATTATATATCTTCTATAGAAACTCTTCATTGGAAATGTCTCATGGTTTCCTGGAATGTTAAACACAGGTCATTATAAAAGGGCCAGGGATTCTAGTAGAGTAAGGTGGTTTACAAGTTTATTATCTACATTAACTGACATATATTTCTTTTAAAAAGAATTATATGTTTATTTATTTATTTTAGAAACAACGGCGGGAGTACATGAGCAGGAGATGGGCTAAAGAAGAAGGAGGACGAATCTTCAAGAATTCTCCCTGTTGAGTACAGAGCCTAGCTCAGGGCTCCATCTCAACCCTGAGATCAGGACCTCAGCCAAAATAAAGATTCATATGCTTAAAGGACCGTACCACCCAGGCACTCCAACACCCATTTCTGTCATTGTTTGTCCTGCCACAAAATCAACAATTTCTTAAGACTGTTTTCAAGCCTGTTTAACTGGACCACAACTCTTCCTTTAATTACCCCTCTTGAGGAATGTCTGACTCAAAATGTATGTTCTCACTCTTTTACACCAGGGCGTGGACTCTCTTTTTTGGCATGTGTGTTATGGGGCTGGTGTTTTCAGTGTTTCACTAACAGTAAGCTACTGCTCCCCAACCTTCTTCCCCTAGATGGTCTTTTTCTAATGGGGCTTCTGGAGCTGTTTGATTTTGCTTATTTCCCTACACATGAAAACATGGCTTGTTATGTTTGTTCTTCTTCTTGCTCCTCAGAAGTTGAAGGAAGGAAAGAAGTCTGTAGCCATATTTACATGAAAGTGACTACCATTATCATCAGGAGCCCAGTAGTTTCCCTCAACATTGTGAAGGGACTTTATGCTATCTTCCAGATTCCCACATTGCTGTGGTAATTAGCAGTGCCATTCTGTTTCTAGACATTCAGGTATTGGCTGTTTGTGACTGCCTTTTGTTTTAATAGATTATTTATTTATTTATTTATTTGAGAGAGAGAGAGAGAGAGAGTGCAAACAGAGGGAGAGGGAGAAGCAGATTCCCCATTGAGCAGAGATCAGAAGTAGGGCTTGATCCCAGGTCCCCAAGATCACAACCTGAGCCAAAGGTGGATCCATAAACCACTGAGCCACCCAGGTGCCCCTGTTTTTTACTGCCTTATTTATTTTCCTTTCAAAGCTACCTAGTGTGTTCTCTTGGCTCCCATGTTTAATATAATTTTAATATAAATTCAATGAGTGAGTGTCAGATTTTATTAAACAACTGAACCAGTATTGGTGCATTATTATTAACCAAAGTCCACAGTTTACATTAGGGATCACTCTTTCTGTCTTCAGTTCTATGCTTCTGACAAGTACATGTTTTCTCCCCACAATCCAAAAGTAGAGCATTCTTCTAAAACCTCTCCTGAGCCATAATGGTACCAAGCAAGAAACATTCACCATGAATTCACATGGAAAATTTGTTGAGCATTCCTAGACCCCAAAATAACTTCTCTTAGAGTTTTCTGGTACCTTAGGACATATTTTGCTAACAGAGGCTCAAAATTAACCGGGATAATGTGCAGATGCTCACAGACACTTTTCAAAACTACAGGGTTTTGATACAGTGATGTGGAGTGTGCTTCCTGGGAGAGGAGCTTGGTGGGGCTGTTCTCACTGCCTCTGTAATGACTCAATGCAAAACACACACTGAAAGCTAGTTTTGATTTTCACTCTTTTATAAAAGTGGAAATACTCCAGATTTCTTTCAGGTGCTGAAAACAGTACTAATGTAGGTCTTTCATGAGAGCTAAATGGCATAACGTGAACGTTCAAAAACTAGGAGTTACTCGTATATAATGTCATGTACCCACCATTACAGTATCACACAGAAAACTTTTGTTAGCTTAAAAATTCACTGTTCTCCCTCCATTCACGTCTCCCTCCCTCTTCTGAACCCTTGACTATAATGATATTTATGCTATTTCTGTAATTTTGTCTTTTCTGGAATGTTATGCTCTTGTAGTCATATAACTATTTAACTTTTTCAGGATGGCTTCTTTCATGTAGAAATATACATTGAAGGTTTTTCCATGTCTTTTCATAGCTTGATAGTTTTCTTTTTTTTTTTAAATCAAGGAATAACATTACATTTTATGGCGATACCAGAGTTTCTTTATCCATTCATCTTACGTTCTTCAAGTTATGGCAATTAGGAAGCAACCTGATATAAAGATTCACGTTTATGTCTTGATGTGGACATCTGCCTTCAACTCATTGGGTCAAATATCTGAGAGTGCAAGACCACATGGTAAGAGTATATTTAGTCCTATGAGAAACTCCAAGACTCTTCCAGAAAGGCTGTAATTTGCATTTTCACCAACAATGACGGTGAGTCCCTGTGACTCCTTGCATTTGGTGTTGTCGGAGTTTTTAGGTTTTAGCCATTCTCATTGGTGTTAGTGGTATCTCAATGTTGTTTTACTTAGAAATCTTCATGGCAAATTATATTGAGCACCTTTTCGTGTGGTTAATGTTATTTGCATGTCTTTTTGGTGGAAATACTTTTTCAGATCTTTTGCCCAAGTTTTAACTGACTTCGTTATTTCTTTGTGCTTGAGTTTTAAAAATTCTTTGTATATTTGGTGAAATATGTCTGTTATAAATATTTTCTGCCTGTCCATGCCTTACTTTTCATTTTCTTAACTTACTATGTAATTATATTTTTTTCTCTCTTCTTTGTGATTATGCTCAATTTGGACATTTTGTCATTTTTTCCTTGGAAAAATCTTGAATAATTTTCTAATAAACTCCTAATCCTAATATATCCCACTTATCATTTTAACTTCCCCAATTTTCCAGAACACCTACTAGTGATGTGTTGGTGTTCTTGGATGAACCCTATATTGCTTTTCCTCCAAGTCCCCAAATTTAACACTTGTTCTTTTGTTCTATTTTCTTAAATCTAGCTTCTGAGAGTTCTGTTGGTTTTTCTTTAATCTCTCATATTGTTCTTTAATTTACAAATAAACTTTTGTGTTGTCTATGTATTTCTTATTAATAGTATTCTGTTCTTCTATCAAGGGTTTCTATCCATCTAGTTTCATGGATTATTTCACTAGGAGTATTAACTAAGGGTTGATTTTTCTTTTTAAGTCGTAGTCACTGAACTGAATAAACACTGTTCCACCTGATTCTATTTTTTTTTCATTAATTTTGGTATGTGATTTTGTATTGATGAATTTAATCTCACCTTTGGTATATATTTGGCTGTCCATTCATATGTCATGGTGAGGGACGACAAATTTAGCAGGGATATCCATGCACATGGTGGGATGTGACCTAGTCAGTGACATTGTAAGTCCTGAAGTAGGAGGCTAGCCAAGTCAGTGAGTAAATACTCAAACAGCAGTACCTCTTAATATTTGCTTTGAGACATTTTTACAGAGAATCATCCTAAAATCACATGACAATGAAATATCAGTCTGGCTGGTGTTTTAGAAGATGAATGTTGACAACTTTTTTATGGGCTTCAATATTCAATTGGTATTATTTTAGACAATCCCTCTCATTCCTAGCATCTTTTGTACCCAGTGCCACTTTCTCTGGATCATTATTGATTCTGCCACCACAGAGACCAATCATTTGGCTGGAACTGAAATGGATACTTTCCAGATGTTTCCAGTTCAGAAACCTTACACACACCTTCAGCTTTTCCACCATTTTCAGTGCACCCTAGCTCTAATACCTGACATGAAATTCCTGTGTTTTTCTGGAATTGCGATGCACAGACCATTTTCTCCTCATGGGTATCCTCTTCAGTGGGCACCTAGGTCTCAGAGTTATCTATCCCAGTTGCCTTTGGTATAGTCTAATGTTCCATATTTATTCAATTTGTCTACACATACACTGCCACTATTTCACAATGTCTCTGTGTGTGCACCATGGTTTTAGTGAACTTTACAATGTAGCAGAAATGAAAGCATTCTCCATCAAGGAAATTTATCTGTTTTAATACTTTTCCTATGTTTCAGACACTATAAGAGACTTAAGGTAAAAGCCAGATATAATTATATGTCAAACACTGAATGAAAGATTAAGACTAAGCAGAAAGGCAGAAATGGGAAGTAAATCTCTCTTTAATGATAGTAAAATAAGGAGCTAAAGTCTTGAGGATAAATACTTGAGGTGTTACGTGTATTTTAAATTGTCCTCTGAAAATTACAGAAGAGGCCAAGACGATCTAATTCAGCAGGATCCTTCTAGGAAATGCAGGACTGGAATACACACTGCTAGGCTCCTGCTGTTCTCTGGGGCTTTTGGATGCCTTCAGTGTGGCTGCCAGAATCTCCCTCTTCCTTAACTGCTCTTGTTCTCTCAACTTCACCTGTGGAGAAGAACAGCTTGGTCAGCAATAAAAAAAATATATACTGCTATATTAAACCAGTAAGGTCTTCAGAAAGAGACCTAGAAAACTGGTGGATATGAAATGGACTTATAGTTACATGTAGAATTAAGATTTATTCATGGAAGTTTATGTCCATGATCATCTTTACATTTTTAAAATTTTAATTAATTAATTAATTAATTTGACAGAGAGAGAGACAGCAAGAAAGGGAACACAAGCAAGGGGAGAAGGAGAGGGAGAAGCAGGCTTCCCACTGAACAAGGAGCCCCATGTGGGACTTGATCCCAGGACCCTGGGATCATGACCTGAGCAGAAGGCAGCCACTTAACGACTGAGCCACCCAGGTTCCCCCATCTTTACATGTTTAACAGAAGTGTTATTACCAATGAAATTTTGAATTCATACATGTTCATTTCCAATTCTATCCTCCTCATAGGAAGAGGCTATAACAAGTCTTATAGTTCTTAGTTCTTCCAATTGCCCGTGCTTCATTCACAACAGAGAAAACACTACTGTACAGTTTTTGATTCTATAACTAATCTCTAACATCATCTACCTGGCATGATATGTCGTTACTTGCTAGTGATTCATTTGTCCTTCATTAAGAGTCAGACTCCCTACACAGAAAGAAAAATGATAAATGATTCTACTCATTAAGAAACAAAACAAAAGAACAAAGGGAAAGGGTACACAGGTGATTCAGTTGGTTAAGTCTTAGACTTTGGTTTCAGATCAAGTCATGATCTCAAAGTCCTCAGAGATGGAGAAACACATTGGGCTCTGTGCTCAGTGGACTCTGCTTGAGATTCTCTCCTTATCATTCCACTGCCCCTCTGCCTGTCATCCTGCTCCTGTGCGCTCTCTCAAATAAATAAATAAATAAATAAATAAATAAATAAATAAAATCTTTGTTAAAAAAAACAAGAAGAAGAACCTGGTGATGAGGAGTAAGAAGTATAGGTCTCCTGATGAGTACATGGTGATGCATGGAGGTGTTGAATCACTACATTGCACACCTGAAACTAACATAAATATAACGGAAGTTATATTAAAAAAATAAAAAAGAATCAGGCTCCCTAATTAAAAGGAAAAAACAAAGATAATAAAAGTGACTCTACAGACTGCTCCTTTCAGTTGAATTTCACTGCCTCACTCTTTGCTAAACCACATTCCATTGGTACCTCTACTGCTTCTCTGTCCTTCTCTCTCTCTCTCTTTCTCTTTCTCCCAAAAATATAAAACCATAATTTCCATAAACTCAAAAAATGTAAAGACTGTCTCAAATTTCCCTTTATGTCTCTGTTCTTTACTATAGCATTTATAATACTGTAGTTCTTTTTATAATACTTGATGAATAAATAAGAAAGTGGTGAAGGTACAGAAAAAGTAGTGATTTATAACATGGAACATTGGATTTCTCATGATTTTTTATGTCTTAATGTCCTAAATGGCACAGGAAATGTTGAAAATTAAAGACAATGTCTCATCATATATATAGTCAGGGTTTTTTTTTAATTTGTTTGCATAAAAATAAAAAAAAAACAACTTCCTCTCATTTTTAAAGATAATTAGGATGATCCAGAAACAATAGAATCGATAACTTGTTACCAGTGAGTACCTGGACAATCTAACCAATGAGTCTTGGGTGCATTTAAATTCATTGAGAGACACATATTTCTTAATCCTTCTGGAGAAGGATACTTAAAGGAGAAAGTTTAATCAGGCACTGAAAATTAAGAAAAAGAAATAACATATGTTCACTATTTGGCTTTCTACATTTCGCATTCTCATTAACCAGTAGGTTCTAAATCCCATGACTAGTAGGTGTCATGGGCTAGAATGTGACAACCATTTAAAATGAAGGAAAATTTCACAAGAGATTTAAATAGAAAACACAAGCATCACAATTAGCATCCACTTTTGTTGTTTTATTTAGTTTTGAGAGATTGTTACAATTGCATAAAGGAGAAGGCTGTAGGTGATATAAGAGTGGATTTTATGAACACAATATCTTTACTACGTGAATGCGGATCTGCTTGGTCTTGGCACCATAGACAAGTGGATTGAGAAAAGGGGGGACCAGCAAGTAGAGGCTAGAAAAGAGGATATGGATATAAGGGGGAACGTGAGCACCAAACCTATGTGTGAAGAACGAGAAGAAGGCAAGGAGATAGAACTGGAGGAAGACACAGATGTGGGCGATGCAGGTATTGAATGCTTTCCACCGAGCCTCCTTCTGAGGCAAACGAAAAACTGTGAAAAAGATCTGTATGTAGGACAAAGTGATGAATATCAGGTCAAATCCTGCAACAGCAAATGCCACAAACAAGCCATAGATTTTGTTGACCCGCACATTTTCTGCAGCCAGCTTCACAATGGCCATATGCTCGCAGTAGGAGTGGGAGATGATGGTTGTGTGGTAAAACTGAAACCGACATTTTATCAGGACTAAAGATGGGGTTGCTAGAATGGCAGCCCTAAGTGTTACCACAGCCCCTATTTGGGTGACCAGCTGGTGGGTGAAGATGGCAGTATATCTTAGTGGATAGCAGATGGCCACATAACGGTCCAGAGCCATGGCCAGGAGGATGCCTGACTCAATGCACTGAAATGTGTGGATGAGCCCCATTTGAAGCAAGCAAGAATCAAAATAAATCTCTGGTATATGTAGCCAGAAAATGCCAAGCATCTTGGGCACAATGCTTGTGCCAAGTACAATATCCGTGACTCCTAGCATGCCTAAGAAAAGGTACATGGGTTCATGGAGGCTACGCTCTGAAATGATGATGAGCAGAAGCACAGAATTTCCAATCAAAGCAAAGAGATACATAGCACAGAATGGAATCCCGATCCAGCACTGCACAGACTCTAGGCCTGGGATCCCTATTAGCGTCAACACAGAAGGCATGAAGACTGTAATGTTGGAGTTGGGCATAATGTCTTTGGTCTCCAGAACCAAATGAAAGAAGTATTTCAGTCAGTTGTACTCTTCCTCTCTACTCCATTTTTATCGAAAATCATCATAGTGAGTCTCTCTGATTCTGGCCAAAGTCTAAGGTCATATCATCCATTTCATCTATATTGTTAATGGAAAAAAGACTGGCCCTTTGACGCACATCACTGTTTTGAGGGGACATCCCCAAGCACTAGTCCACAAGAAGAGATTATATGTATGGCAGGTCAAATGCATTAGAACCACCAGATCATCTGAATAAGGAAATCAACTGCTGACCTTTCTACATGTCTTTCTGTACCTGTGGACAAAATAATGATGTTTGTTTATTTTGTATGCAAATTGTACATTAATCTGATTTTCATAAGTCTCTCCTTACCCCAAATTGCAGGTAATCGTTAGGTAAACCCACTGTCTCTGAGTCAGAAACTTTTAGTCTGTACCAGCAAATAGTCAAACTCTATCTAGTATATTGTTATCAAGGGCTCATATGAAAGAGAAGAGAGATAGAAACAACTCCTCCCAAGAGCATAATATACTTAGGTATCTATATCTATCTATACATTATATATCTATGTATGAATGGATGTCCTTTCAAAAGAATGTGAGGTGGATCTTGAGTAAAGATTCAAATCCATGTAATTTTTACAATCTGGATCAAAGTTCCATGTTATTTTTTTAGAGATAAAATTTTTTCAATTAATTTTTTAAATTCCAATATGCTAGGCATAGTGATAACTTGTTTCAATTTAAAAAATTCCAATATAATAGGCATAGTGTTGTATTAGTTTCAGTTGTCCAATATAGTGATTCAACAATTCCGTACATTACTCAATGTTCATCAGAGTAAATGTACCTCTTTTTCTATTATGTTACGTTAGTCGCCATACAGTATGTCATTAGTTTTTGATGTAGTGTTCCATGATTCACTGTTTGTGCATAACACCCAGTGCTCCATGCAATATGTGCCCTCCCTAATACCCACCACCAGGCTAACCCTTTGTCCCACACCTCACCACTAAAAGCCTGTGTGTTTCTTAGAGTCCACAGTCTCCTACGGTTTTTCTCCGTCTCCAATTCCACCCCCCTTCATTTTTCCAATCCTTCTCCTAATATTCCATGTTATTTTTTACATTACTAATAAAACTATATTTTGTTTTGTCTCTATTACTATCATGGAATTCTACTAAAATGAGTTTAAGTATATTTAAAATAGCAGAAATTCTGTAATACACATTTCAAAATAACTAGAGGCAAGAAATATCTAGGAGGCAAGGAAATCCCGAGCAACAATGTAGAGGCAAGGGAACTCATTCTTGCTTACTAAAGGACATAGGTAAATGGGTAACATAGCAAGAATAGAGGTTAGTTTCTAGGATTTAATGTTTTTTGATTTACCAATGGAAAAAGATGGGTACATTTAGGCCTATTTATTATCAATAACACACACATCACGTGAATACTTTGATCATTTTGGAGTTCAAGCATCAAAAATAAATAGAAAATAAAAGGGTGAAAATATAGGTTCCTTAAAAGGAAATCCAACCTAGAAGTAGTAAGAAGACAGAGGGCAGACTTTGGGATACCAGAAATGATTCAAGAGACGGCTATGGAGCAACTAATGATAATTTGATCATCACAATTCACTAATGACTGAATTTTCAAAAGACTTAGGCTCTTAGTCCCTATATGAGAGTTCTCCTCTGATAAAGATCATTGCTTTGAAAAATTGCATAATCATGATATTCTCAAGTTGTACAATTGAAAAATATTTGCTGTCCTTTAAAAAAAAACAGGGTTCACTTATGTCATTCTTTCCTAGACTCTCCAAAACTGCTGTTTTATGTCAGCAAGCTCATGATCACCTAACCATATACTGAAAAGGAATCCTTTAGTAACAATCCCATTGTCTGACTTATTCGGGAGAAAGGAGCTGCTTTGGGAGCACTACCTGATAGGTACAGATGGTGGGAAGACAGGTAGAAGACGATGGATATTTGCTGCTTGGGCCATATCCAATATATGAACATCTCCATGATAACAGTTCTTCTGTCCCTGCAAAACAAATTTGATCCTATTCTGTAAGGCTTTCTGAGATCATGTTGGTGGATTCATCCTCCAACAAAACTCACAGCAAGGTCTGTATCATGCTGAGGCAGCAGCAGGTTAAATTTATTGAGCTTGAATTGTAGAAGAAAGCTGCTGACTACCAACTAAAATATTCCCTAGAGAATGTGGAGAAGGAGGAGGTCTGAATATGACCTGAGAGATTACCTCACCACTAGGCCAGTCCAGGAAGCTCCCAGCAGCTCAGAATAATGCCCTTTTGGGTCCATCCACAGCTAGTGTCTCTGAATTCATTTCTATAACTTGCAGAATCACACTGCTCTTCTCTCTTCATTTTCCCCATAGGGTAAATGTAGAGAAATTAACACATACAAGTTGTATTTTTATGAGTTCAGTTCTTTTCTGCCATCCTCATTTGGAAGAACTTCTAAAGAACACTTAGATGCAGGCATGTTCCTATGCAATGAATTTTATAAATATCCTTAGGACCCTTTGTTCACTAAGGCACTACTGGAAAGAAAAGACTGTATCTACAATAGCTCTTTCTCACACATTTACTCTCATTCTCCTACAGTCTCATCCTCAGATTTTTTATTTTATTGAAGCTATTTTTGTAAATTTAATAATATTCTCAGAATGACCAGTTATGAAGTATATTTCCAAATCCTGCTATACTAATTTTAGAAGTATTTGTTCCAGCACTGTTAAAAATGTGGATAGTATTTTGATAGGGGTAACAATGATTCTGTAGATTGCTTTAGATAGCATTTTAACAATATTCTTCTAAATCATGAGCAAGGATTATTTTTCAACTTCTTTGTCTTCCTCAATTTCTTTCACAATTATTCTGTAGTTTTTAGAGTATAGATCCTTTACCCCTTTCGTTAGGTTTATTCCTAGGTATTTTATGGCTTGGGTGCAATTGTAAATGGGGTTGATTCCTTCATTTCTCTTTCTTCTGTCTCATTATTAGTGTATAAAATGAAATTGATTTCTGTGCATTGATTTCATATCCTGCCATGTTGTTGAATTCCTGTATGAGTTCTAGCAATTTTGGGGTGGAGTATTTTGGGTTTTTCACATAACGTATCCTGTCATCTGAGAAGAGGGACTGTTAGATTTCTTTACCAATTTGATTTTTTAAAAATTTCTTTCTGTTGTCTGATTGCTGACGCAAGGTTTCTAGAACTATGTTGAAGAATAGTGGTGAGAGTTGGCAACCCTGTCCTGTTCCTGGCTTTAGGGGAAAAGATCTCAGTTTTTGTCCATTGAGAATGATGTTTGCTGTGGGATTTTCATAGACGGCTTTTATGATATTGGGGTATGTTCCCTCTATCGATGGAGATGGAACTGGAGGGTATTGTGATGAACACAATAACTCAATCAGAGAAAGGCAAGTATCATATTGTTTCACTCTATGTGGAATATAAGAAACAGCAGAGACAATCATAGGGGAAAGGAGGGAAATCTGAATGGGAAGTCATCAGAAAGGGAAAGTACCAGGAGACTCTAACCATAGGAAATAAACTGAGGGTTGATAGAGGGGAGTAGGGGGAGGATGGAGTAGTCCAGTGCTGGGGATTGAGGAGGACACAGGATGTGATGAGCACTGCTTGTTATACACAACTGATGAATTATTGAATACTATACCTTACTAATGATGTATGATAAGTTGGCTAATTGAATCTAAATAAAATAAATACATAAATACAAAAATTTTACCATGCAGAACCCTGAACCAGTTACTGACCATCTGGTAATATTTCTCTCATTCCTCCCTTTTATATCTTTTTTCCTCTTTTCTACCACTCTTCTCTCAGAATGCAGATATTTTATGCCTCATAGATGTGGAGGAATCATGTCATCTGCTCTTGATGCAAGTAAAAAGAAGACATATATGCTTTTAAGTTTTTAGAAATATAGGGAGAAAAATTCATAAGTCTTTTATCATTAGAACAAATGATGAATTCCAGAACTACTTATGCACATGGTACCTTTCTCCTTGACATGATTCACCTGGTTTCTAGACTTTCTCTTATGCTGCTAACTTAAGAGAGATTGAGGTAATATAGATGCTGGCAAATTTAGAAAGAATCCTTTCAGTAGAATGGAGGAGGCATTCACAATGGATTTCAGGGAGAAGAGATAGAGATAAAAGGGCAGAGGACCTTAGATGTTCTTTGTAGAATCTTGTCTGTGAAGGAGACAGATACAATGGTACTGATTCATGTTGAATAGAATTGATTCAGAGGTCAGATTGGCACATGTTATCTAATCATTAGCTTGGTCTTGAGTCACCAAGGAATAGTTCAAACTAGCTTATCATTTTTTCCCCTCCTCTTCTTCTCTTCTACAGATTTTATTTAAATTTTGTTGTCTTCCAGTCTAGTATCCTGGGTCCCTTTCACCCTTAAACTATACCTTATTGCTGAGAATAGTATCTTTTCAAAATAACTGGGGTATCAATTTTATTATGCCAACTCCTATAATAATATTTTCAGCACATATCCTGATTCTGCTCCTGATATGTCATGTCATATTCCAAATTTCAGTCCATGTTGAACATACTTTGAAAGACTGTCCTGACCTTTCTTTGGCCTGTAGAATAGATAAGCAAATGTTTTCCACTTTATTGTGAAATCAGGAAATACTTTCACAAATAGATCAATATCTATATGTTTAACTTTTTTTCCCCAGAATTTTGTAGGGCATTGGGGGATAGGTTAATAAATCATCTTTAAACGATCATCATGTAATTTTTTCTCAAAAAAATCATATGATAATTTATCATATGGTTTCACTTATTTGCGGAGCATAACAAATAACACGGAGGACATGGGGATATGGAGAGAAGAAGGGAGTTGAGGGAAATTGTGGGGGAGATGAACCATGAGAGACTATGGACTCTGAAAAACAACCTGAGGGTTTTGAAGGGGCGGGGGGTGGGAATT
Organism: Mellivora capensis; assembly: GCA_004024625.1. NCBI lineage: Eukaryota > Metazoa > Chordata > Mammalia > Carnivora > Mustelidae > Mellivora > Mellivora capensis. Next base: position 8,114 of record PISX010022487.1, on the reverse strand, counting down.
TGGGGGAGCCAAGTGGTGGGTATTATGGAGGGCACGCATTGCATGGAGCACTGGGTGTGGTGTAAAGCTATGAATTCTGTTACGCTGAAAAGAAATGAAATAAAAAAAAATCATATGTACTCATCATGAAGCATACACAAATCTGGCAATCCACAATTTTAGTAGTAAATTGATTTAGTACTAATTGATTTAGTAGTAAAACCAATTACCTCAATTTCCTGTCCATATTTTATTTTAAGAAAGTTACAGTCATGAAGTGACTCATATTGCCATATCACTGATAAATCCTATGGAATATTGAGTTAAGAAAGTAACGTCTACCTATGAGGTGAATTGATTCTCAAAAACAATATCCATTGGGGAGGGTATGTGCTATGGTGAGTGCTGTGAAATGTGTAAGCCTGATGAGTAACAGACCCGTAACCCTGGGGCAAATAATACATTATATGTTAACAAAAATAATTTTAAAATTAGTAAAAACAAACAAACAGAAAAACAGTGTCAAGGTCGTTCAATAGAGAAAGCATAGTCTTCTCTACAAATAATGCTGAAACAACTGGACATCCTGGCTAGGTTCAGTTTGGTGTGCTGGGTTCTTTATTGTCTCTGTTCATGAAAATTACCATCATCAAAATAAAATTTTTAATTTAATGCCAAATACATCTTATAGCATATTTCATTTAAAAAACAAGCCAATACATAAGGTACTAAAGTAATTCCATTTACTAGTCAAGAACCAATAGTTACACAACAAGATAGTTTTATACAGTTAGTGTGGGACAAACAAATAAGGATTTCTAGTATCACAGGGTTTATTTGTAACTCTTAAAATAGATCAACTTGCTGAAATCTAAGTGACTATATCATATATTTAAGCCAAGGTACTTATTCAGGATTCCAGGGATCCAGGAAACAGCCTTTCATTTCAATTTCATCACTCAAACACACACACACACACACACACACACACACACACATTACCTTATATGTGCATTAATGTGTATATACACACATACATGATATATGCATAATAGAAAACAAGGAAAAGAGACTAACCCTGGAAAGTTAGCCAATGTTCAAAGTATAACTTCCAAGTTCAATTTTTGCTTTCTTCAAATGTAAATAAGGTCAGATTTCACATTCTCATAGCATGTGCTAGGCTTTAAGGAAGGAGAGATTGTAAATGTAAAAGTATTTTCTTGAAATAAAGAAATTAATCTGAAGACAAGCTTATAAAAATTATATTTGGTGTGACTACAGACTTTTTATGTAAGCCTATGGGTCAGCATCCTACGTAGTCTTTTCCTGTCTCTATCTATGGCTTGGGTATGGCATTTTTAATCTTTTTTTTTTAATCTTTTTTTTTTAAGATTTTATTTATTTATTTGTCAGAGAGAGAGAGCGAGAGCAAGCACAGGCAGAGTGGCAGGCAGAGGCAGAGGGAGAAGCAGGCTCCCCAGGCTGAGCAAGGAGCCGGATGTGGGACTCAATCCCAGGACGCTGGGATCATGACCTAGGCGAAGGCAGCCCCTTAACCAACTGAGCCACCCAGGAGTCCCAGCATTTTTAATCTTTTACTTCTTCCCTCAGTGAAGTCTCTGTTAAAGGGATGCTTCATTGATGATTTGGGCCAGAGCTCGCCAATATGTAAGGAAGAAAGGATTAACTTTGAACATGTATGTGTTGTCTCAGATGGGTCAATATAATTTATTATTTGTTTCAATTCAGTATTATCTGTTCATACAATAAACCTATACTCTGTGCCTATTCCATTGAGTAGACTTTATATCAGCAAATATGAAAATATCTCATCTTAGAAATCACATTTTAATTTAAGAAAAAGGTGAAGATAATTAGAGGTTATTAGCTTCATGCTACTGGCCAAAGTGCTTCCTGATCACAGTGGGAGAGTTGCATATTTCCTCAAAATTTCAACGGTCTCTACAAAAGCGAGGCAACTCGCCATTTTCACTTCCCAGCTCTACCCTAGAAAGTTCCATTTGGGTTGAATCCTAAAATATATTCTTCTTTACACAGGGTTCTCTTATGATTGCTTAAGAAGAAATTACAATGCAAAATAATAGCATGTCTAGGAGAATTCAGAATATCATTATTTTTTCAGTCTTTAAGTACTTTAGGAAAATGCATTGGTAACTTTGGCATTTACTGTCATTTTTTATGTGTGTTGAGGATTATTTATGGACTTTCTTTATTTCCAATAGTCATTCAAATTGTATGGGTGTATGTGGGTGAGTGTGTGTGTTTTATTGGGAAATATCCAGCATTAGTCATTAATCCTCATTTTAACAACATGTGGTGATTCGGGAGTAAAGGAGAATTACTCGGTCTTGAATCTGTTTGGTCTTGACCCCATTAATGATGGGGTTTAGCATAGGGGGCACCACCACATAGAGGTTGGCTACTAGGATGTGAACATGATGAGGGATGGTTCCCCCCCCCAAAACGATGGGCAAAAAATGAAAAGAATGCTGGGGCATAGAACATAAGGATGACACAGATGTGTGAAGCACATGTGTTGAGGGCCTTGATTCTGGCAGCCCAGGAAGGTATCTGAAACACTGTGCAAAGGATCATGGTGTAAGACATAATGATGAACACAATATCCAGTCCTGTAGACAGCAGGGCCACAGTCAGCCCATAGACGACGTTGACCCTGATATTGTCACATGCCAATCTGGCAATGCCCATGTGCTCACAGTAGGAATGGGGAATGATGTTTCTCCCACAATACCTAAGTCTGTGTACCAGGAAGGTGAATGGAAGGCAGATGATGAAGCTCCTGACCATAGCTGCTATGCCAATCTTCCCAATGACTGAAGAGGTTAAGATTGTGGTGTATCTCAGGGGGTGACAGATTGCCACATAGCGGTCAAATGCCATGGCCAGGAGAATAGCCGATTCTGCCACAAAGATGAAATGTATGAAGAACATCTGGGACACACAACAACCAAAGGATATATCCATGGACTGGGACCAGAAGATGGCCAGCATCTTTGGGGCTGTGGCTGTGGAGAGCAGCACATCTGCTGAGGCCAGCATGGAAAGGAACATATACATGGGCTCATGGAGGCTGCACTCAGTCACAATCACGAAGATCAAGAATACATTTCCTACAACAGCCAAAACGTACATGGAACAGATAGGGATGGAGATCCAGGTATGAAAATCTTCCAGTCCTGGGATTCCAATCAGGACATACCACATATCCTGGGGACCGGTGTGATTATAAGAGGAGGGAGGCATCTGTGGCATCATATTCTGACCTAGTACTTGAATCAAGTCACGATTGAGGAACACTCCATTAGGCTGAATGATGTCTGATTGGATTATTTCCCCAAATATATTCTTCTCTGTGGAAAGACAGTGAGATAGATGCATTATCTAGCCTAAAATTGTACTCTGACTCTTTCCATGGAAGAATTAATATATACCTTTTTTTAAAAAAAAGGATATTTATTTATTTATTTGATGGAAGAATTAATATATACCTTTTAAAAAAAAAGGATATTTATTTATTTATTTGATGGAAGACACAGTAAGAGAAGGAACAGAAGCAGGGGGAGTGGGAGAGGGAGAAGTAGGCTTCCCGCTGAGCAGAGAGCCTGATGCCGAGATAGATTCCATCACCCTGGGATCATGACCTGAGCCTTAGGCAGACGCTTAAGCTTAACGACTGAGCCACCCAGGCGCCCCTAAAATAGATCTTGAAAAAAAATAGTTAGCATTTAACAAGTGTTTACTATATCTAATGGTACATTCCAAATACAGCTCATTAAAAAGTATTGGAAATACCTTTACAATAATTTTTGACATGGATACTACTATTATTCCTATAGATGAAAAAATCCCAGACATTTAGCTTCTTGACCTAGGTCTCAGTGGATTCAGAATCAGACAGGCATAAATTTGAAAGCTCTGATCTCAGCCACCATCTAATACTGCCTATAGAAATAACACTAGGTATAAATACACATCATCAAAATTTTCACTGATGTTACCCCTGAGTAAAATAGATACATGTGAAAATGATCTCATTACTTATGAGAGAAGGAAAGAATGAAGTTTTCCCAAAATAGATTCCAGGCATTATAACACATTAGCCCTCTTCTTCATTGATTGACTACTGAACTGATGCTCAGGCCTAAGCCAGGCATTTAGGATCTACAGGTGAATTCACTGATTCTGGTCTGCAAATCAACATGTTTCTTAAAATTAAAGGATGAACAGTAAAAACCTAAACTACATACAGTGTCCAATTCAGTTAGATTCTTAAATGGATATGCCCTGCATGTGATGAGGAAAAATATTTTCTCCCTTTTGGGACACTGATTAAAAATTAAACAACATAGGGGTGCCTGGGTGGCTCAGTGAGTTAAAGCCTCTGCCTTCGGCTCAGGTCATGATCCCTGGGTCCTAGGATCGAGGCCTGCATTGGGCTCTCTGCTCAGCAGGGAGCCTGCTTCCTTGTCTCTCTCTGCCTGCCTCTCTGCCTACTTGTGATCTCTGTCTGTCAAACAAATAAATAAAATCTTTATTAAAAAATTAAAAAACATATTTATTATTTCAAAATACCTCCACAGCAGCAAATATTAAGGTTTCACATTTTGAGATAGAGGTCCCCAGTCCTTCAGTAAATGGGGGTAATTTATTGGTTACCCTTTTTCTATCGTCCCAAAAGAATGTGGGTAAAAGCAGGAGAGATCTTGGGTGAAAAGCAGACTTGGAGATGTAACATTGGAGTGGGATGTATGTAAGAGGGTTGTACACACATAATCAGTCACATATATACAGGGATAGAGATATGGAGGCAAACAAGTTAACGACAAGTGGCTTCCAACCTCCCTTAATCCCCATTCTCAAGTAAAAACTAGCTGACTGCATTTCTGAAGAGGAACAAGGACTCAAGGTATGTTTGCCTTTTATACCTTAGTCTCACCGGAATCAAATAATTGGACATTATTATTTTACCATGTATACTTTTATTTTTCATTAAGTGGTCAATATTCTGGCACTTCATGTCATAGGATTGAAATGTGTGGATGCCATTTCTTTTTCTTTTTTTTAAAATTGAAGTATAATTTATATATAATATTCCATTAGTTTCACTCTACCACATAGCATGATTGGACAAGTCTATATGCTTTGTTCTACTGGCCATAAGGATACTTCTCATAGGTCACCATGCAATGCCTTTGCAATACCACTACTATATTCTCTATGTTCGCTTTTTATTCCTGTGACTTATTAATTACACAACTGGAAGGTTCTATCTCCCACTACCCTTCACACATTGTACCCATCTCTGACCCTGCCCCTCTGTCAGCCACTAGTTTGTTCTCAGTAGTCCATTGGACCTTGTGTTTTGATAGCGTTTAGAATATATAATACATAAATGGTGAGCCCATTAACCTTTCCTTATTGATACATGATTCTTTGAAAATACTATAAGAAAATGTTGAGATGCTTAAGTGTCTCTATCTCCTTTGATTACATATATCAATAGTTTAACCATTTCACATAGAGCTAAAATTAATCTTTGAAAATTTCTTTTAAATGGGATACCAGGGTTCATAGCATGAGAGAAAAAATTATTGTGGAAGTGTGCCTAGCTGAGAACTATGCCAGAGCCATGTATGTGAGTCAAGTGCAGCTACAGGGAGGTGATAAGAAGTGAGTGGGGCTTCATAAGGACATCAGCAATAGGGGAGAGGAGAGTCTAAGTGTTGAAAGAAACAGAAAAATATAGGTTGAAGAGAAACAAAACAAATTTTGCAGATGTTCTTCTGATCTTTTGGGACACCAGTGATCTGGTTTATTTTATTTAATTTCATTTGAGCAAAACGTTATCACCTGCAGCTACCTAACTTACAGCTCTGAGGCTCCTTGAAGCATTGCTTCATAATATTCCTACTGACACATTCTGACTGTATCATGAATGCACTCATGGAGGCAGTGCGTGGCAAGTAGGGACAGTGTAACTCTGAGCTCAGAGATTGGATTTAAATACCGGCTGAGTCAAATTCTCCACTAAAAATGTCCTAATTTAAAGATTAGTCTTCCAATTTAAAATACTAAAATACTTATTATTAAAAAGACTGGTTTAGAGTAACCACAAAGGCCACTGTCTCACACTTGACACACAATACCCACCATAATTTTCACCTCTAATCCGTCATGTTAGTTTATAAGGTTAGGCAGATCAGCACAGGGAACATAATGGCCTTAGGAATGGAGTTTTATTCTTGCCCGAGCACTAGTGTAACATCATTGTTGTTTAGGGAGCTTCAACTTCTTACTCTGTGCTAAGCTCAGTGCCTGCTATATAGTGAATATCCAGTGAACTCTTTGGTTAAAAAAATATGCATGGGTTTGTGTATAGCCACATATACATGGTGTTTAACTATTAGGCTTGTTTATCTCCTGAGCCCTATCCTATTACTGGACCTTACTACAAATTTGGTGCATGTATGCTCAACACTCAGAGCCACATATCAAAGATAGACAAACAGCGCATAAATATATATTGAGAAAGAAAAAATATATACTTGTGCACTCTGCAGACCATCCATTTAGGAAGAGAGCCCAAAGAGTCACTACAATTGCCCAGGCAGTCCAGTCACAGTCACACAGTACCTCAGAGATCAGGGTTGAGAGAAACACAAGATGATCAAGATCTAGGAAGACTGAGAAGCTTCTGTGGTTCCTAAGATTTTCTTCCTGTTCATTGCTTTCCTTTCCTTTCTGTTTTTCTGATATCTTTTTTCTACATGTCCTTGATGAGCAAAAATCATCTTCTTACCTATATTTTCTAGGATCCTGAAGATATTTAACTAGTTGAGATGAAAAAAAAAAAAGACATATGATGTTCACAACATGGTGAGGAAATGGAGAGCTGGGTATTTATACCTCCTCTGGGCATCTCTCGGGCTCAAGAGTGTCAGCCCCCAGAGGACATAACTCCACTCTCTCCTGGAAGGAGAGGTCCCAGGCTGGCCTCAGGGAGAACCACCCCCACCCCATCCTTCCCATGTACCTCGTGTGCAGGTTGTCCTCTGCACAGCACTCTCGCACACCCACGTTAAAACACACTTGCCATTAAATGTGCCATTCTCCTTTGTGTGGCAGAGACTCCTGCTAGTGCCATCACAGCCTGTTCCCATGGAACCATCTACAAATGGAGATGGTGAAGGCCGTATGTGGAAGCATTGTAAGCTTTTTAGAAGGCTGCTAATAATGAATTCTGGCATCTTATTTACCTGACATTTTAAGGCCCCTTGGCTATCTCTCTTTTCCGTGGGTCAGCTGGTAGAGTTAGCATTAGAGGGGTCAAGAAATGTCATTAACTACTACAAAGATTTTATTTGGATTTCTTAATTTAAATTCAATTTTGGCAAAATAGTACATCAATAGTTTCAGAGCTGGTGTTCCTTAATGTCCATAACCCAGCTTATTTTGATTTTTATGTAGATTTTTTTTCTCTGTTGGACTTTTTTCCTATTTCCTTTTCTTTGTTTTAACTTTCTCAGTCTTCATAACTCTTCTCTAAGTGCATTGGGATTATCTGTTTTTTTTTTTCTTGACAAAGTTAAATTATAATCTTAGTTTTGGTTTTATTGTTTGGTTTTGCTCTTATTACTTTTCAGAGAATGTTTTCCTACATGTATGTATAAAGATTTCTTGTCTTTTCTCTACAACTGACCTTTACACTACTTTCTTCTCTCTTACAATTCTTTTTGAATTCCTATTACAATATTTGGACATAGTGAAAAGTAATCTGAGAAGCTGACTGTAATCATCCTTTTCTAAGGATGCATACCTCTGCTGTCATTCGAAGGCAAGCCCTTGTCTCCTCCCATTGAACCTGGGATGACAGTTGGGCTGGTATTTTCAGTGTTTCACTAACAGTAAGCTACTGCTCCCCAAACTTCTTTCCCTAGACGGTCTTTTTCTGGCGGGGCTTCTGTTTGATTTTGCTTATTTCCCTACACATGAAAACATGGCTTGTTACGTTTGCTCTTCTTCTTGCTCCTCAGAAGTTGAGGGAAGGAGAGAAGTCTGTGGCCATATTTACATGAAAGTGACTACCATTATCA
>PISX010022486.1:0-31643 GCA_004024625.1 Mellivora capensis | reverse complement strand
CTCTCCATCTCCCCATGTCCTCCGTGTTATTTGTTATGCTCCGCAAATAAGTGAAACCATATGATAATTGACTCTCTCTGCTTGACTTATTTCACTCAGCATAATCTCTTCCAGTCCCGTCCATGTTGCTACAAAAGTCGGGTATTCATCCTTTTTGATGGAGGCATAATACTCCATAGTGTATATGGACCACATCTTCCTTATCCATTCGTCTGTTGAAGGGCATCTTGGTTCTTTCCACAGTTTGGCAACCGTGGCCACTGCTGCTATAAACATTGGGGTACAGATGGCCCTTCTTTTCACCACATCTGTATCTTTGGGGTAAATACCCAGTATCATTCTACAAATATTTAGTGAGCAACTACTATGTGCCAAACACTCTTCTGGGTCCTAGAGATATAGGGAAGAGACTCAAGCTCTGGACTTCACTGAAATTACATTTCTGAGCAAAGATAGATACAATGCAGAAGTATATACATAGTACGTCACATGATAATAAATTCTATGTAGGAAAATGAGACAGAGGAAATGGCATAAGAAGTGTCAGTATGGGGGGGGTGCGTATTTTATACAAAGTGGTCAGAAATGTGCTATTGATAAGGTGAGGGACATGGGGTAAGTGCAAGTTTATACCTTATGGAAATCAGAGAAAGAATATTCCAGGTGGAAGGAGCAGCAGGTGTAAGCCCTTTGAGGTCCAGCCCTGGATTCCCTTTAAATACTTCCAATGTTGTGGAGCAACTCAGCATGTAACAGAAGTTAAGAGCCTGCCTGAGCTTTGGAGTTCAAAAACTTGGATAAGATGCTATATATAAGCAATTGACAAATTAATATCTCTGAGCCTCTTTTTCCTCTTCTATAAAATGGGTATTTCTATAATTTCCTTCTTCCAAGGATTATTGTAAAAATTAAGTGACATATTACAGGCAGAATTTAGCATTGTACCTGGCATTGTGCTTAAGTTCAATAAATGTTAGTTATTAAAGGGAAAAATGCTTCTCAGGGGCACTTGAATTTTCTGCAACATTTACATATTAAATCGATCACATGGGTTGAATTGGAATGCTCTTCTAAATACTAGTCAAAAATCATTAGGTGAGCATAAATGTTTCTTTTTCTGTGTTGTCCTGGACAAGGGGCTTTACCATCATGAACCTCAGGTTTTGCAAAATGAGGATACTAAATTAAATCAGTGATTGCGGTCTAAAGCCTCCAGGTAGTATGAGAGCTACTATTCCTATTTTAAACCCCTGAACAAATTGATAAATTACTTCTAATAAGGGTAATGAGAGACTAGACTATCAGGCTTGCTTTGGGCTGAATTATAAGGCATGGAGTTCAGTGGCTGAGGTCTTTGGCTATGGAGTGTAACAATCTGGCCAAGGTGCTATCCCCAGAAGTTGTCCAATTTACATTTACCTGAAGAGCACTGCTTTCCTTAAACACCTGTGTTCTTGAGATATTTTCTTTTTTTTTTTTTTAAGATTTTATTTATTTATTTTTCAGAGACAGAGTGAGCGAGTAAGCACAGGCAGAGTGGCAGGCAGAGGCAGAGGGAGAAGCAGGCTCCCTGCCAAGCAAGGAGCCCGATGTGGGACTCGATCCCAGGATGCTGGGATCATGACCGGAGCCGAAGTCAGCCGCTTAACCAACTGAGCCACCCAGGCGTCCCTCTTGAGATATTTTCAAAGGGCTCCATCATCCAAATCTAACTCCAACACCTTGACCACCACTGAGCCTCAGCCACAGGATTAATTCTCCATTCAACCCTTCTTTCCAAATCCTATTTCTTTTTCTTTCTCTTAAGGGAAAGCCCCTTTCCAAACTCACTTGGTAAGTCTGTTAAATATGGTGAGATGAAGGATCAAAAGACTGTGGGGGGTCAAGGATGTCAAGGAAGGAGCTCCCCTAGGACCATCTCCCTGGGGGAAATACGGCCAAAAGATGGGATGGGGAATCAGGAATCTGGTTTACTCCTCTTAAGGCCACTTTGTCCGTGTTTGAAAAATTGTCAGAGGGTCATGTAAAACAGGCTGCCTTACTCATCCTTATAATCCTTAAAAAGGATTAAACAGAACTGGTCAGGGCATTGAAGGGACAGCTAGCTGCCTAGAGGCAAAGTAATGTACAGGAGGCCTTGGCATTGCTAGGTATTAAGTAGCAGTTCCAGCAAAGTCTATTTCAAGAAATGCCACAGCTCATGTTGAAAATCTCTTTCCTTTTTCCTTGCAGAATTTATCAGACCCCCAGAACCTGTTAATGCTGATTTACAACTTACTGGGTTTTGACTCTGGGCAAATTTTTCAACCTCTCTGAGTGTCAGGCTGCTTGTAAAATGGGGATGATAATAATTAGCCAGCAGAGATGCCTGGCACATAGTATGGCTTCAGGACATGGGAGCAATATCAAGATAAAGGAGAAGTGTGCTAGTTCTAAGGAGTGATGCATATTGGAAGGTGCTTTCCAGCTGGAAGACAGTATGCTATTTCAGTAAGATAAGTAAGTATGAAATAGGAAATATACGGAATTGGGCATGAAGATCTGCAGAGTGAAAATTCAGACATTGGAGATGTTACATAATTTAGGTGTGGAAGAATTAATCACTCAGTTGATAATCAGGCCTTGTTTATTCCTCCTGAAGTTCTTACATGGTAGCAAATCAGCTGCAGTGGTGACTTTGAGGCAGCCACAACACAGGAAGTGTGAAATGGATTCTCTGCAGCAAAGCGCACGGAGACCAAAATCCATTGTACTAATTAGTTATTGGGATCTTCGCATAATTACACATGTTCAAGGGACATTTACTGATTTTGTTAGCTCTCATGGCTTGCTATCATGTGACCACTGGGACAAATGCCATCTTGATAAGAACTAGCTCTGTATTTGCAACGTGGAGATATTACAACATTGTCAAAGCATAATTATTAGCTCTGTGTTGGTGACTCAGCTTTTCATTTTCAGTTTTGTTTTGTTCCTAACTCTATATAATAGTTATTTAGTTGCTGTCAAATGAAGTAGAGACTGAGAAATAGTTGCCTTAAATTCTATGTAATCTCTCTCCCTGAAACAAAAATAAACAAATATGTAATAACTCTTGAAAAAAAATTCTATTTAAACCATTTTAGGATTTTTTTTTAAGATTTTATTTATTTATTTGACACAGAGAGAGAGAGACCACAAGTAGGCAGAGAGGCAGGTAGAGAGAGAGGGGGAAGCAGGCTCCCCGCTGAGCAGAGAGCCCAATGCGGGGCTCTATCCCAGGACCCTGAGATCATGACCTGAGCCGAAGGCAGAGGCTTTAACCCACTGAGCCACCCAGGCGCCCCCATTTTAGGATTATTTAACACAACATTTTTCATGTCAATAAGCACTTCAGGAAATCAGGTGCAAAAGGCTAAAACTGTGAGAATGTGTTCAATCTCCCTTTGAATTAAAGACACGGGAAATAAAAAACCAGGAACTAATAATACTTGCAGCTCTCAGACTGAAAAAAGATTTAAATATGTGATAAAACCCTAGTGGCTCAAGTTATGGAGAAGCAGTCACTTCTATACAAGATGGTGGTGGTATAACCTTTCTGGAGGGGAAATAGGATATCCATCAGTATTTAAATGACACTTTCCCTTGTCCTTTTCCCTGGGAATTCCAAAGTTATCATTTTTATTGTCAATATGCTTTCACAAATTTTTAAGCTCTTTGGGCAAAGATGTTTATTGTGGCTTATAACAACTAATGGAAATAACAGAAATTACTACCTGTAAGAATCATGTAGGACATAGACACATGTGATGAGATAACATTTTGTAATATTACCTGTTTTTTGGGAGGGTTGATTGAATATCTTTTTCATCTGGTATGTTTTGGATACCTTGCTTCAGAGGACTAGTGGCACAGCAGAATACAAATAACAAATACACAGAGGGTGTTTGGCTTTTGAGTTTCAAAAGCCTAGACCCTGATTTTTAGAAGCCTGTGCACCAAGAGAAACTTACTTATGTGCACCCCTAGATAAAAATTTCCTGGGTTGGGCAAAGGGAAGGAGTTACAAGGGGAACGTATATGTGCATTAGAAAAGAACCCTCCATTTAAGGCTGAATTCATGGATGGGAAGAACAAAAGCTACAGATCATTTTGCTGGGTCTAAGAGAAAAGAAAACTTGTTTCCTAGGAAGATGCCTGCATATGACTAGAATCCCCACGACCACTCCCATGACCACCTATTTTGAAGGCATCCTGGGTAAGAATAGAAGAGAAATAGCTTCCAAATGGTAGCATGGCTCAGTAATCCCCTGTGTCTGAGAGTGATGGAGACACATCAGGGAGATTCAAAGGATCTAAGGGAAATGGAGTAGAGTCGGGGATGATCATCAGAGATCTGCATGGAGCAGAGCTGCAGGGTCAGATGGGACAGTATACATCTCAGCATCTGTGAGCAAGGAAAGACAACAGCAAACCAGATGCCACACCATGCCCCCAGAACCTTGGCTCTACGTAAGTTTTCATGGAACTAAGAAAAACACCGTGCAGGAAAACCCTGGCAGAGATTACGTTTTGGCCACCCAAGGGGATTGAACCCTGAAATTGAGTGAAAGAGAAATAAATATAGTTGAATGTCTTCCTTACCTGAGTTTTTGGAAGGAGATAGTCTCTCATTTCACATACCATGGAGTAACATGTATCAGAAATAATGCGGGAAATAAATATGCTCCAATGTGAAAGATCTGCAAGATAAATTTTAAATTAAAAAAAGGCAAGGGGAAAAAAACAATTTGAATAGTATGAATCTGTTCGCATAACAATGTTGTATGTTCTAAATGTTTCAAGGATATGGAAGAAATGATTAACTGATTTCCTCTAGAGACTGAGACTTTTCATTTTATAATGTTTTATAAAGATTTCTTTTAAATCAAGAGCATATATTACTGTTATAAAACATATTTATAATGCATAATAAAATATCCTTTTCATCATTACACCATGTTTTGTGATCCATTACATTGAATGGGAATTCAATTTATGGAGCATTTATTTCAATAACTTCAGAATAAGGGATGAACACATGGGTCTTAAATATTTTTTAGTGTAGCATAAAGCTGACAAAGAGAACTCATTTGGTTTTCTTTTTCAGTGATAAAGGGTGTTGCAATATACCTTTAAGGAAAAACAACTCTCCCTCCATCATTTCTGTAAAAGTGAACATTCAATTTTTCTCATCACAAAGGTACAGATAATTTTTCTAAAAATGTGTTGATAATCAGAACAAAGACATATGACTTCAAGAACTGGACAGAGTCATACGTTTTCATATGCCTGAATCTATGTTCATACATGCTGGTAAACACACTGAACATATCACAAGAACTTAAATACGCAGACAAGAATGGCTGCTTTCAAAGTCATTTTCCAGTTATTCTAACTCACTAAAAATATTTAGTAAGCCATTTTTTGGGAATTGCTTTTAGAACTGATAGCATATTTTTTTAAAGTGTTCTAACAGGTGTTAAGTAATCATCATTTGAGGGTGTATTTAAAGTTTAATAGCAGCTAATGGCCATTTAGAGTCAAGTATGGTGAATAAGGCAGTTGTTCAACGAGATAATAAGTGTACAGTTAAAAAACAAGTAGAGTAATGATAGAATAACATGATTATTCTACAAACTCTGGAGGAAAGAACATCTATTCCCTGAAAAGAAACCTTCAAGGTCTTAAAAACTGCACTATCATTTGAAGAACTGCATGGCCTTTCTACCAGGCTGCTTTAAAATAATAATTTAAAGAATGAATTTTAGCCTCTCTGCTAAAATTCAGTCTGATGACTCATAGTAGTAGCATTCTATATATCATTTTTAAATATGGAACTACATGATTTTAAAAACCAATTTAGTGGTTGTAACCAATATTACAAATATAAAAAGAAAATATTAAGTGTACCTTATGTAGACAGAGTTATGTATTATTTTATCAAACTTTGTTTCAGTTATATATTTTTAGGCACACATTCATTATTCAGTAAAAAGTTATTGAGACCCAGTTATGTGCTAAGCCCGGGCTATAGGTCAGAGTCTTGCCTTGCTCAAATTTTGAGTCAGGTAATCCTTTACTATGTGTGTGTCCAGGGAGGAGAAGGTTATCCTTTGCATTGTAGGATATTTAGCATCCTAAATATCATCCTGGATGTTATGGGCTGAACTGTGTTCCCCAAATTTCATGGGCAAGGAGTCCTGTACTCTTCTCCATGTGAGTCTGTTCATAAGCTTCTAGGACTTCTCACATGGCTTGGTGGTTGGGTTCCCAGAGCAAGCATCCCAAGAGATAATGAGTTTCCACTCATTATCTGCTGCTAATTTCTTAAGGGTCCAGAACCTGACACAATGCATTCCATTAACAAAGTAGCCCTAAAGCCCAAATTAAATGGAAGGGGACATCGGCTTCACTCTTATGATGAGAAAAAGTGTCAAAGAATTTGGGAGTCATGTTTCAAAATTACCACATCTTCAAACAACCACATGAGGTATATTTTCTATCAATACATCCTAATCTTACAGGCAAGGCAAAGGAAACAAAGACAGATTAAATAATTTGCTTTTACATGTCTTTCTCTACTTGTGATTAGTGGATATAAAACTCCACATCCTTCATAATTTATAGCTTGGAATTTCTGCTTGCAGATAAAAGACCCAAGGGTTTCATAAATTGAAAAAAATGGGTAGAGATTTTATCTGATGGTGAAGAGCTCAGTAATCTGTGCAAGAAATACGGAAAGGTTAACAGATATGTGACCAATATGATGCTTGAATTTAAGCAAAATAATAATACATGGGAAAGTCACTCCTGACTTAAGCCTTTTTGAAAAAATTATTCCAGATAGAGATGCACATGTCCATTAAGCATGCAATGAAATGCTTTGAGCTTTTAAGAGGAAAAGTACTCTATCACTAACAGAAAACAGAGAAATGTTTAAAATTCAGTAGAGTGCAAGGTACATCACTGGCTTGTTGACCCAACAGACTTCTTGCAATTCCAACTCACAGATATAACTTAGATGCCTTTTTAAGCATACGATGGATAGTGGCAGTTTGGTATCCAATGCAATTCTTTAACTGAAATTTGGGCTTTCTGTTTAAAACAAAACAAAACGACTCCCTGTCATTTCTCATCCGAGGTATCAGGGTAAGGACTATTATTATTGTCTAGTCAGTAATAAATATCTTTGCTTCCACATGTTCCACACACCAACAAGTGGAGAGGAGGACACAGTATTTGATCACTAAACTTCTACATTCCATGTGGGGTGGGAACATGCCTTCTACCTTCACTATCGTAACCCCAGTCCCTAGCACAGTCTTTGTGTGGAGAAGATGTTCAACACACAGCTACTAATAAGTGAGATGCTTCATTTGTTTCAAGAAATAATACTGAACATGGCAGCCGGCTCACGCAGGACGGTGACAGGGACAGTCTCATGAAGCGTGAGCCATTAGAGCTCAATGTGGTCAAAGGGCAGGTGGCTGGTTAGCACATGAGGTGGCTGCATGACTGAGTGCACGAAGTGTGCCACGAAGTTGTGAGGGTAGCAGAACTGGTGCTGGCATCTTGGGTGTGGCAGGGCTCCCTTCAGTTTGTGGCGCTCAGCAAAGTGGAATGGGATGTTCTGGAGGGTGGTGTCTGTAGTCTTGGTAACTTATGCAGGGAAAGCAAGCTGTTGTACTGTGAGCATCCCTGTGGAAATGTACATGTGGCAAGAGTCCACGAGTGCTGGGCTCTAAGTCTCTCAGCCTGCTTGAAGAGCGGAATGCTGCTGGCAACCCCCTGAATGAGCATGGGAGGGGAGCAGTCAGACCTTCATATGAGACTGCATCCTCAGCACCCAGCTTGATTGGAACTCTGTGTGACCTTGAGCCAGAGGGACCCAGCTAAGCCACACATGGTTTCCTGACCCACAGAAGCAAGGCAATAAATGCTTGATGTGTTCAGATGCTAAGTTTGAGGTAATTTGGCCACACAGAAACAGATAACTAATATAAGGGCAGAGGCCCTTGGGGATCCTTAAGAAAGTCTACTCTACACATGTAGAAACTGAAGACCAAAAGAAGATTCATTTACATTTTCTGGAAACTCAGATTAAAGTCACCATATTCTCTTTAAAAAAATAATATTTAGAGGCAGCCAGGGGAGCCCAAGGAGCGTGATATGCTGGCCAGAGAGCCCGGTCAGCAGTAAAGCAAAACCCAAGCCCAGTCAGCAGTAAAGCAATGTGCATAGCCATTTTGCCTCATGGAACACACGGGGTTTTAGAAGAGCATATTCCCCAGTGCTGATGGAAATTCTGAGATGCAGTCTTTCTGCCCTGAGGATTTCCAGTCCATGATCAGATAAACTCAAGATGAATCCTGATGTTACTGGTGAAGCAGCAGAAAGCAAAGACAGTGTCAACAATCTTGAATCATAAAAGGAGTTCAATCAGCCTACTTCAAGATACTTTATTTTTAGGGGAGAATCAAGATGGCGGAGGAGTAGCAACCTGAAATGATATCAGATCCCAGGAGTTCAGCTAAATAGGTATCAAACCATTCTGAACACCTACAAACTCAACAGGCGATAGAAGAGGAAAAAGAGCAGCAGTTCTAGGAACAGAAAAATTGACCACTTTCTGAAAGATAGGATGAGTGGAGAAGTGAATCCAAAGCAACGGGAAGATAGACCGTGGGGTTGGGGGCTGGCTCCTGGCAAGTGGCAGAGCAGCAGAGCACAAAATCAGACCTTTTAGAAGTCTGCTCCACTGAGAGACATCACTCCAGAGGCGAGATGGGAGTGGAGCCCTCATGGGGACAGTGTGGTCTCAGGTCCTGCAGGGTCACAGAAAGATCAGGGGTGTCTGAGTGTGGCAGAGCTCCCAGGTATCGGAGTGGGGAAGCTGACTACAGAG
This sequence comes from Mellivora capensis, assembly GCA_004024625.1. Lineage (NCBI taxonomy): Eukaryota > Metazoa > Chordata > Mammalia > Carnivora > Mustelidae > Mellivora > Mellivora capensis. Next base: position 22,717 of record PISX010022486.1, on the reverse strand, counting down.
ACAGGGCCGAAGAGTGAGCTTTCAGATCGGGGTTGCCTTAAACCATGACCCAAAGCACAGTTGGGCTACTGCTCTTCGAGCAGGGACCCCACAAGTGGCAGATCCAGGGAGACTCATCTTCCTGCTCTGGGAGGAGCAGCACAGCAGGAATCTGCTGGGTTTGGAGACTCCAAATGGGGCTGTGCGCCAGAGACAGAAACGCTCGGTCACAGGCCAGGAGAGCTCGGAGTGCGGCCAGAAACCAGGGAGACGGGAGGGCTTGACTGCTTTTCTCTGAGGGTGCACTGAGGAGTGGGGCCGCAAGCTCTTAGCTCCTATGGGGCCGAAGATACGGAGGCCGCCATTTTCATTCCCATCCTCCAGAGCTCTATGGAAAGTGTTCAGGGAACAAAAGCTTCTAAGAGCGAACCCGAACCCGAGAAGATTACTTAGCCTAGCCCCTGGCAAGGGCAGTGCTGTTCTGCCTCCAGCAAAGACATTTGAGAATCACTGCAACATCCCCCTCCAGCAGAAGATCAGCAAGAACATCCAGACAAGACCAAGCTCACTGATCAAGGAGAACAGTGGAATTCCAGAGGAGGAGAAAGCAAAGCATGGAATTCATTGCTTTTTCCCCATGATTTTTTAGTCTTGCAAAGTTAAATTTTTTTAATTTTATTTTTTTCTTATTCTATTTTTTAAACTTTTCCTCTTTCAACATTTTTAAACTAGTTTATCTTAACAATACCTTTCTAAAAAACATCTTTTTAAACCTTCATTGTTATAGTCATATTTTATCCCTTCATTGTATTTAACCTTATTTTTTGTATACATATAGGTTTTTTCTAAAAAATTTTGGGAGACAATTTCTTCTAATAGATCAAAATATACCCTAATCTAGCATATGGCTTTGTTCTAGTCTCCAGCCTGAGCACATTCCCTCTTTTTTTTTTTCTTTTCTTTTTCCAACCAACTTATCAATTCCTTTTTTAGAATTATTTGTTAAAATTTTCATCTTTATAGTCATATTCCATCCCTTAATCGTGTTTACCCTTATTTTTTTTGTGCATATATATATTTTTTTTCTTTAAAATTTTGGGGGATAGTTTCTTCTAAGAGACCAAAATACACCCAAAATCAAGTAGGTGGCTCTGTTCTATTCACCAGTCTAATATATAAATTATTTTTAATTTTTAATTTTTTAATTTTTATTTCATTTCCCCCCCTTTATTCTTCCCTTGGTTTTGGAGCTCTTCTGATTTGGTTAGCATACTTTTTTCTGAGGTCTTTGCCACCCTTTTAGTACTTTATTCTCTCGTTCATATATTCTTATCTGGATAAAATGACAAGGCGGAAAAACACCACAAAAAAAGAACAAGATGCAGTACTGACGGCTAGGGAGCTAATCAATACGGACATTGGTAATATGTCAGAATTAGCATTCAGAATGATGATTCTCTAGGTGTTAACTGGGCCCAAAAAAGGCATGGAAGATATTAGAGAAACCCTTTCTGGAAAAATAAAAGAACTAACCAAGTTGAAATCCAAAAAGCTATTAATGGGGTGCAATAGAAAATGGAGGTTCTTACTGCTAGGATAAGTGAGGCTGAAGAGAGAATTAGTGATATAGAATACCAAATGACGGAGAATAAAGGAGCTGAGCAAAAGAGAGACAAACAACTACTGGGCCACGAAGGGAGAATTCGAGAGATAAGTGATACCATAAAATGAAACATTAGAATAATTGGGATTTCAGAAGAAGAAGAAAGAGAGAGAGGGGTAGAAGGTATATTGGAGTGAATTATAGTAGAGAATTTCCCTCATATGGCAAAGGGAACAAGCATCAAAATCCAGGAGGCACAGAGAACCCCTCTTAAAATCAATAAAAATAGGTCCACATCCTGTCATCTAATAATAAAACTTACAAATCTTAGTGACAAAGACACAATCCTGAAAGCAGCTCGGAAAAAGAAGTCTGTAACATACAATGGTAGAAATATTAGACTGGCAGCAGACTTATCCACAGAGACCTAGCAGGCCAGAAAGAACTGGCATTATATATTCAGAGCACTAAATGAGAAAAATATGCAGCCAAGAATACTATATCCTGCTAGGCTCTCATTGAAAATAGAAGGAGAGATAAAAAAACTTCCAAGACAAAAATTAAAAGAATTTGCAAAAACCAAACCAGCCCTACAGGAAATATTGAAAGGGGTCCTCTAAGCAAAGAGAGAGCCTAAAAGTAGTAGACCAGAAAGAAACAGAGGCAATATATAGTAACAGTCATCTTACAGGCAATACAATGGCACTAAATACATATCTTTCAATAGTTACCCTGAATGTAAATGGGCTAAATGTCCAATCAAAAGACACAGGGTATCAGAATGGATAAAAAAACAAAACCCATCTATATGTTGCCTACAAGAAACTCATTTTAGACACGAAGACACCTCCAGATTTAAAGTGAGGGGGTGGAAAACAATTTACCATGCTAATGGACATTAAAAGAAAGCTGGGTGGCAGTCCTTGTATCACATAAATTAGATTTTAAGCCAAAGACTACAATAAGAGATGAGGAAGGACACTATATCATACTTAAAGGGTCTGTCCAACAAGAAGGTCTAACAATTTTAAATATCTATGCCCCTAACATAGAAGCAGCCAACTATATAAACCAATTAATAACAAAATCAAAGAAATATATTGATAGTAATACAATAATAGCAGGGGACTTTAACAACCCCCTCAATGAAATGGACAGATCATCCAAGCAAAAGATCAACAAGGAAATAAAGGCCTTAAATGACACACTGGACCAGATGGACATCACAGATATATTCAGAACATTCCATCTCAAAGCAACAGAATACACATTCTTCTCTAGTGCACATGGAACATTCTCCAGAATAGATTACATCCTGGGTCACAAAGCAGGTCTCAACTGGTACCAAAAGATTGGGATCATTCCCTGCATATTTTTAGGCAATGCTCTGAAGCTAGAACTCAATCACAAGAGGAAAGTTGGAAAGAAATCAAATACATGGAGGCTAAAGAGCATCCTACTAAAGAATGAATGGGTCAACCAGGAAATTAGAGAATTGAAAAAATTCAAGGAAACAAATCAAAATACAACTGTTCAAAATCTATGGGACACAGCGAAGGTGGTCCTGAGAGGAAAGTATATAGTGATACAAGACTTTCTCAAGAAACAAGAAACGGCTCAAGTACACAACCTAACCCTACACCTAAAGGAGCTGAAGAAAGAACAACAAAGAAAGCCTAAACCCAGCAGGAGAAGAGATATCATAAAGATCAGAGCAGAAATCAAAGAATTCGAAACCAAAAGAACAATAGAACAAATCAATGAAACTAGGAGCTGGTTCTTTGAAAGAGTTAATAAGATTGATAAACCCCTGGCAAGACTTATCAAAAAGAGAAAGGACCCAAATAGATAAAATCATGAATGAAAGAGGAGAGCTCACAACGAACACCAAAGAAATATAAACAATTATAAGAACATATTATGAGCAATTAACTCTATGACAGCAAATTTGACAATCAGGAAGAAATGGATGCATTCCTAGAGACGTATAAACTACCAAAACTGAACCAGGAAGACACAGAAAACCTGAACAGACCCATAACCAGTAAGGAGATTGAAGCAGTCATCAAAAATCTCCCAACGAACAAGAGCCCAGGGCCAGACAGCTTTCCAGGGGAATTCTACCAAACATTTAAAGAAGAATTACTACCTATTCTCCTGAAACTGTGCCAAAAAATAGAAATGGAAGGAAAATTTCCAAACTCATTTTATGAGGCTAGCATTACCTTGATCCCAAAACAAGACAAAGACCCCACCAAAAAGGAGAATTACAGACCAATATCCTTGATGAACATGGATGCAAAAATTCTAGCCAAAATAGTAGCCAATAGGATCCAACAACATTAAAAGGATTATTCACCACAACCAAGTGGGATTTATTCCTGGGCTGCAAGTTCGGTTCAACATCCACAAATCAACCAATGTGATACAATAATTAATAAAAGAAAGAACAAGAACCGTACGATACTTTCGAAAGATGCCGAAAAAGCACCTGACAAAATACAGCAGACTTTCTTGATCAAAACTCTTCACAGTATAGGGATAGAGGGCACATACCTCAATATCATCAAAGTCATCTACGAAAAACCCACAGCAAATATCATTCTCAATGGGGAAAAGCTGAGAGCTTTTCCCCTAAGGTCAGGAACATGGCAGGGATGTCCATTATCACTACTGCTATTCAATATAGTAAGAAGTCCTAGGCTCAGCAATCAGACAACAAAAAGAAATTAAAGGCATCCAAATCAGCAAAGAAGTCAAACTCTCACTCTTTGTAGATGATATGATACTTTATGTGGAAAACCTAGAAGACTCCACTCCAAAACTGCTAGAACTCATACAGGAATTCAGTAAAGTGTCAGGATATAAAATTAATGCACAGAAAACAGTTGCATTTCTATACACCAACAGCAAGACAGAAGAAAGAGAAATTAAGGAGTCAATCCCATTTACTATTATACCCCAAACCGTAAGATAACTAGGAATAAACCTAACCAAAGAGGCAAAGAATCTGTACTCAGAAAACTATAAAGTACTCATGAAAGAAATTGAGGAAGACACAAAGAAATGGAAAAACATTCCATGCTCATGGATTAGAAGAACAAATATTATGAAAATGTCTATGCTACCTAAAGCAATCTATACATTTAATGCAATCCCTACCAAAATACCATTAATTTTTTTCAAAGAAATGGAACATATAATCCTAAAATTTATATGGAACCAGAAAAGAACCCGAATAGCCAGAGGAATGTTGAAGAAGAAAACCAAATTTTGTGGCATCACAATTCCAGACTTCAAACTCTATTACAAAGCTGTAATCATCAAGACAGTATGGTACTGGCACAAAAACAGACACACAGATCAGTGGAATAGAATAGAAATCCCAGAAATGGATCCTCAACTCTATGGTCAACTAATCTTCAACAATGCAGGAAAGAATGTCCAATGACAGTCTCTTTAACAAATGGTATTGGGAAAATTGAACAACCACATGCAGAAGAATGAAACTGGACCATTTCCTTACACCACACACAAAAATCGACTCAAAATGGATGAAAGCCCTCAATGTTGGACAGGAATCCATCAAAATCCTGAGGAGAACATAGGCAGCAACCTCTTCGATCTTGGCCGCAGCAACTTGTTCCTAGAAATGCCACCAAAGGCAAGGGAAGCAAGGGCAAAAATGAACTATTGGGACTTCATCGAGATCAAAAGCTTTTGCACAGCAAAGGAGACAGTCAACAAAACCAAAAGATAACTGACAAAATGGGAGAAGATATTTGCAAATATCTTCAAATTATCTTGCAAACAAAGGGCTAGTATCCAAAATCTATAAAGAACTTATCAAACTCAACACCCAAAGAACAAAGAATCCAATCAAGAAATGGGCAGAGGACATGAACAGACATTTCTGCAAAGAAGACATCCAGATGGCCAACAGACACATGAAAAAGTGCTCCACATCACTCGGCATCAGGGAAATACAAATCAAAACCACAATGAGATACCACCTCACAGTAGTCAGAATGGCTAAAATTAGTAAGTCAGGAAACAACAGATGTTGGAGAGGATGCGGAGAAAGGGGAACCCTCCTACACTGTTTGTGGGAATGCAAGCTGGTGCAGCCACTCTGGAAAACAGCATGGAGGTTCCTTAAAAAGTTGAAAATAGAGCCACCCTACAACCCAGCAATTGCACTACAGGGTATTTGCCCTAAAGATACAAATGTAGTGATCTGAAGGGGCACGTGCACCTGAATGTTTATAGCAGCCACATCCACAATAGCCAAACTATGGAAAGAAACTAGCTTCCCATCAACAGATGAATGGATAAAGAAGATGTGGTATATATATACAATGGAATACTATGAAGCCATCAAAAAATGAAATCTTGCCATTTGCAATGACGTGGCTGAAACTAGAGGGTATTATGCTGAGCGAAATAAGTCAATCAGAGAAAGGCAATTATCATATGATCTCCCTGATATAAAGAATTTGAGAGGCAGGGCAGGGGATTGTGGGGGTAGGGAAGGAAAAAATGAAACAAGATGGGATCGGGAGAGAGACAAACCATAAGAGACTCTTAATCTTACAAAACAATCTAAGGGTTGCTGGGTGGAGAGGGAGTGTGGAGAGGGTGGTTGGGTTATGGACATTGGGGAGGGTATGTGCTATGGTGAGTGCTGTGAAGTGTGTAAACCTGGCGATTCACAGACCTATACCTCTGGGGAAAATAATACATTATATGTTAATAAAAGTATTTAGTCATGGTGGATGTCCATTTATTAGACTTAAATCAGATTTATCAATACTCAAAAATGTATTTTGCAGCATTTCCTTAATTGTTATAGAGCTGGGAAGCATTAGAAACCACTTCTCTTAAACTTTTTTTTTTTTTTAACTAATGAAGAAACTGATTCTAGTAACACAGAATCTAGCACACTTGGCCAAAGTTCACAGATGCTGCAGAGCTCCAAAGCAGAGCTCCCCATCCAAGTGCACATGGACTTTGAGATACTGATTATTAATGGGAAAGGAAACACCTCTACCTCTTACCAAGTCACATATATTCCCATATGGCCCCAGATGCGGCTTGGCCCAGAAAAGAGTGGAATTTACTACATCAGTGAGTCCGAGCATTTGTGGTTTCTTTTTCTTTTCCTTTTTCTTTTTTTAAAGCACTATTGCCCTGTTATTATCTTCATCACCTTTATATCACCTGAGAACATTCAAGTGTTGAAAATATCAGGTGTCTGTTGTGTTTTTTACTACTACGATGTCTAGGACATGATAGGTGCTTGATAAATTGTTAATAGAAGAGAAAAAAATAAAGTGTTGTTACTACATTCCTGAGAGTCTCATTTGCCCAATATAATGATTAAATATATTGATTGTTAATCATACATTATTAAATATGTTAATTAATATATTAAATATTAAATATATTGATTAGATATATTGATTAAATCAACTCAGTGCTGACTTCTCCACTCAGTTCAGAAGGCATGGTATCTAGGAACCATGAAGAAAGAGGCTCATGAAGATGTTTCTATTTCTTTTAAAATCAGATGAAAAAAATGAATATGATTCAGTTTACATTACATTCATCTTTATGCCAACACTGTTACAATATACAAGTTTTAGTATGTTTTTATAAAGAATAGGGCCATAAAAGTAAGCTGCCTAGGGCCCAAAAAGGTTGTAATATGGCCCTGGGCTCTCCTGGGATGCTTTAAGGACTGGTATATGAAGTTACAGATGTGCTGTGAGCTCATTAAAAATCCACAGACATGAGCATGGAGCTCAGTGTGCATATCCAGCAGTTGCAAAAACGAGCTGATGTCTAGTTACTTTCCGAGAAATATACTGGGTTTACTAAAGGCAGGGAAGTGAGTCAATGGTGGAAACTCTGCATGAGTTGCTCTCTCAATGTTTATTGGAGAAAAGAATTCAGAAGTTTTTTCAGTGGACCACCCATGAGCCCCATGGAAGGGGGTTAGTCACAGGAGGACCCTCTTAGCCTGAAGGGTTTGCCACAATCTACGAAGCTGCAGAAGGAGAACGTGAGCAGCTGAGGCAGGGCACACACCTCAGGTCGAGGGCTGGCTGAGTGATCCCTAACTGCAAGGATTGGGATTCTTCTGAAGAAGAACCTTCCAGGCTGAGAGGGAGTGAAGGCAATTTACAACAGTGTCAGTCAACTAGGAGCTTTCCTGTTCTACTCACTCCATCTTCATTTCTGTCAGAAAGCTGTTAGCAAGGGAGAAAGGAGGAGCAAGGAAATAAAGAAGCAGCAAACCACACCAACCTCCACCATGTCGGCTCGGACACAGGGACTTTTACTCAGTTTTGCTACTTTGATTGTTATAAGAGACAGCGAATGATAAATTTCAGGATCAGGAAAACTGTAAATAACCTATAACTTTGTACTGAGAGAGCAATTCAAAATCATGTCTGCGGTTTGTTTCAGTGGCCAGGGGAACTCCCCTGCAACTGAATAAATTTAAAGGAATCATGGGAGATACCCCTCCCAAAGAGGCGATTTGTTCAGTATCGTCCATTTCAGCGAAAATATTCTGAAAGAGTTAATACCTCCAGAAATGGTTTCACAAATTCCGATTTCCCATCACTTGAATATTCATTATTTCACACTGTGGAATAATCATTCTTCATGTAAACAAGCAAATAAAGTGAGCATGAATTTACTTCATGATTCCATATACCGTGTTATAAGTGAGGGGAGAGAGTCTCCATATGGGGGAGTTGAATGGACCTGTTTAGCACTCAAAGTAAATGTCCCCAAAATGCTACGTTTTGAAGTTTCTTTGCTGTGTCAAACTAGAAATTTCTTGGTTTTTAAAATGTTTTCACTATCTGCCACCATACAATGCTATTACAATATTATTGACTATATTTCCTATTCTATACTTCTCATCTCCGTGACTTATTCCATAACTGAAAGTTTGTGCCTCTTAATCCCTACCCCTCTGGCAACCACCAATGTGTTCTCTGTATTTTAAAGTCTGGAGCTTTTTGTCTGATTTCTTTAGATTCCACATATAAGTGAAGTCATATGGTATTTATCTTCGTCTGACTTATGTCATTTAGCATATCAACCTTAGAAATTTCTATCAATTCCTATGTAATTTAACTAATATAAAGTATTTTTCAATTTATATGTAATTTTACTAATATAAAGTATTAGTGAAAATATTTTTCAAATAACTTTTAATAATAATAAATGACTGAGAATCCATTTACATATTTAAGTATACCATTTATGTATTTTCTCAATTATAAACAAAAGTTCTATTTTCCTAATAATATAAGGCTATGATTTGCTTATGAATAAGAAAATCAACAAATGATGAATTTTCCCACAAATGCCTGACCACAGAAAGGTGGGTGTGAGGTTTCAAGTTGAAATGAATATTCACACATCTGCTTTTACAATATAGAAGGCTCCTCTCAGAATGTATGTAACAGCATTCCTGCCTGGTTCTTTTTCCCCCTATTGTTACTTCCATTGATTATTTCCCAGATATAAAGGAATTTTAAAGTATTTACTGATGGAAACACTGGCAGTTAAGCCATTTTTCAGGAGCTTCTTCACCAAAAATACCCACCTACTAATCTTTGCAGAGCTGGTATTTTATTTAAAAAAATTTTTTTAAAATTTATTTATTTGTCAGAGAGAGAGGGAGAGAGAGTGAGCGAGCAAGCACAGGCAGACAGAGTGGCAGGCAGAGGCAGAGGGAGAAGCAGGCTCCCTGCCGAGCAAGAAGCCCGACATGGGACTCAATCCCAGGACGCTGGGATCATGACCTGAGCTGAAGGCAGCCGCTTAACCAACTGAGCCACACAGGTGTCCCTGGTATTTTATTTTTAAAGATTTTATTTATTTAGTTTGACAGAAAGAGAGAGAGAGCACACAAGCAAGGAGAGGGGCCGAGGCAGAGGAAGAAGCAGGCTTCCTGCTGAGTAAGAGCCTAATGAAGGACTTGATCCCAGGACCCTGGGATCATGACCTGAACCTAATGCAGATGCTTAACCTACTGACCACCCAGGCATCTCTGCAGAGTTCATATTTTAAGTCCAACCCATCTTTTCCAATAACACTCCCTTCAAAACCAGTTTGCTTTGGTCTACATTTATAGACCACCAAAGAGGCACCAGACACTGAGCTTAGCAATGAATGGGCTACAAATATGAGTAATCCATATTTCCTACCTTTAAGGAGATCATTTATTTATCCAACAAACATTTGCTGTGAGCCTATTATGTGCCAAATTTCCTGTGAAAGTTGGAGATACAGTTACCAGAAAGGTATCCAAGATTCTGTCCATATGGAGCTTATACAATATAGTGGGGAGGTAAATAGTGAAAAGGTAAATTTGACCATAATCATTACATAAAAGTAGAGGGTGTTTTTTTTTTTTCAATTATTATTTTTTTAGTTTCATTTCTTTTCAGTGTAACAGAATTCATAGTTTTTGCACCACACCCAGGCTCCATGCAATGTGTGCCCTCCATAATACCCACCACCTGGCTCCCCCAACCTCCCACCCCCCGCCCCTTCAAAACCCTCAGGTGGTTTTTCAGAGTCCATAGTCTCTCATGGTTCATCTCCCCCTCCAATTTCCCTCAACTCCCTTCTCCTCTCCATCTCCCTATGTCCTCCGTGTTATTTGTTATGCTCCATAAATAAGTGAAACCATATGATAATTGACTCTCTCTGCTTGACTTATTTCACTCAGCATAATCTCTTCCAGTCCCGTCCATGTTGCTACAAAAGTTGGGTATTCATCCTTTCTGATGGAGGCATAATACTCCATAGTGTATATGGACCACATCTTCCTTATCCATTTGTCCGTTGAAGGGCATCTTGGTTCTTTTGAAAGCACAAGGCAGGGGTACCTAACTTAGTCTAAAATATAAGGTAGGGCTTCTATGTTAATATCAAACATTACATTAAAAGAAGTATAATAAAATCAGAGGATTATAAGCTGAAAGAAATATTTTCAAAGTAGAAAGAGGACTGGGATAAGAGTGACCAGTTTTGATTGGCATATGACTAGAGGAGGTAGAAATCTGTAAGATTTCCCAGGGTAGATGCCATTTGAACTAAGCAACGAGGGACATTTTATTAGTGTACAGTCTAAGGCAATCTAAGAAACTCCAAAACATAATGGCATGAACAAAAGTACTACCTTGTAGCAGATCAAAGATCAGATGATGCTATCATCCTCTAGACATGACATTCACCTTTGACTCCAAGGTGGCCGCTCCTGCTCCCGTCATCACATATGGATGCCACCTGGCCGGAAGAAAAAAATAAACTGATAATCTAAAGACAAGGAAAAGTAATCCTGATAAAATGTAAAGTGAAAAAAGTAGGCTATATAATAATATAAGTGATATTAACCCATTCCTATTAACAATAGCATATATGTGCTACTTGAAATAGAAATAATAGGTACTTTATATATTTGAAATATAAACATATATATGCATATACATACATTCACATACCTGTATTTCTATACAGAAAACTGTATATTCTCTTACCTAGGCTGTAGGAAAAAGAAAACTTCTACCTTAAATAGTTCTGTATTACTGAAATTTTATGTGTATTACTCTTATAAATATTTGTAAAATAAAGAGAAGAAAGGATGTCAGAGTGTTAACATGCTTATATTTTCTCTTTGTAAACTCCTATGAACACACACATAGCATATTTTAAACAAAAAAATTACCTTTAATTAATCTTTATATAGAAATAAAGCCATGCAGAGAAAACAACATTTTTCTTGCTTAATTTATAGATCATGCTAAGAAAAAAGTAATCCAACATTCATTTCACTACTCACAGACATTCATACACATGCCCTATTTTTTATTCTATCATTGAACATGATGAGTCCCTAGCTAGGAAAATTATAGCACTAAGTAATGGCTGACTTTTTTTTTTTTTTTTTTCAATTTCAGGATGCCATCATAGGGTTGCCAGGTCTATCACATTAAAAAATTAAAACTATTCTTTTCAGGGCAGCTTTAGGTTCACAGCAAAATTGAGCAGAAGGCACAAAGATTTCCTATATACCTCCTACGTCTACACAAGTATTGCCTCCCTCATTATCCAACTTCTTCTAGCTGAGTTGTACAATTTTTACAATTGATGACATTACACTGACACAGTGTAATCACCCAAAGTGCATAGCTTACATTACAGTCATTCTTGGTACTGTATATAATGTCAGTTTGGACAAATGTATAATGGCACATATCTATCATTATGATATCATACAGAGTATTTTCATTGCCTTAAAAATCCTCTGTGTGCCACAGTCTTCCCTCCCCCCACCATAACCTCTGCCAACCACTGATGTTCCCATTGTCTCCATAGTTTTGCCTCTTCCAGAAGGTCATATAGCTGGAATCATACAGGGTGCTGCCTTTTCAGATTGACTTCCGACATTTAATATGCACTTAAGTTTCCTCCGTGTCTTTTCATGGCTTAATAGCCTGGTAATTTTTTTTGAAGATTTTATTTTTTAAATTTGACACAGAGAGAGAGAGAGAATGAGCAGAGTGGGAGGGGGGAAGGTCAGAGGGAGAGGTAGAAGGGGGTTCCCCTCAGAACAGAGAGACTGATGTGGGGTTTGATCCCAGGACCCTGGGATCACAACCTGAGCTGATGCTTAACTCACTGAGCCACCCAAGTGCCCCTTGATTAATTTTTTTAAGTCAAATATATTCCTATCACCTCATTAGTATTTAACAACCTATAACACTATGGTAAAACAAGAAATCTTTTAAAGTAATCCTTTAGAAATCTTGAAAATAAATGGGAAAAGTGTTTAAGAATAAGTGATTCTGCAAAAATCAGTAGTAGTAAAACTGAAACTAAAAGGACATATAAGGATTGAGAGTTTGGAATACCTGGGAATAAACCTAACCAAGGAGGTAAATGACTTTTATATTGAAAACTACAAAACATTAAAAGAAATTGAAGAAGACACAAATAAATGGAAAGACATGTGTATTTATGGGTTGGAATACTTAGTAATGTTAAAAATAGCCATAGTACTCAAGTACTAGCATAGTACTCAATTGCCAATGCAATTCCTATCTAAATCCTAATAGCATTTTTCACAGAAATAATAATAATCCTAACATTCATATGGAAAGACAAATACCTTGAATAGCCAAAATAATCTTGAGAAAGAACAAAGCTGAAGGCATCACACCTCCTGATTTCAAAATATATCATAAAGTTACAATAATAAAATAGTTTATACAGGCATAAAGACAGACATAGCTCAGTGGAACATGATAGAAAGTCCAGAAATAAACCCAGGCAAGTATTTAATTGATCTTTGGCAAGATTACCAAAAATACCCAATGGGGAAAGGACAGTTTCTTCAGCAAATAGTGTTGGGAAGACTGGATATTCATGTGTTTTCCTACTACAATTAAAAAAAAAAAAAAAGATGAGAATGTGGATGATCTGTCCCTATTGTTTAATTGGGTAGTTGGGGTTGGTTACTAAAAGTCTTATCAGTATCTCCAATTTCCAGTTGTGGTCTGAGGAATGTACATTTTATATTTTTGATAATTAGAATGCATAAAATTAGTTCAAGTTCTGAAGAATTATTGGCTTCAAATGCCTTCACTTACATTTAGCTGTGTGAACCTGTGTTAAGTCATTACTTGTCCATGGTTCAGTCCCATTATATTCAAAATCTGGATCATAACAACTAATTTGTAGTGGTATAAGGAGCGTATCACAATGCCTGGAACATAGCAAATTCTTATAGAGCAAATTCAATAGAAGTAACTTATAATGAAGCTGTTGATATTTGCTGACCATGATGTCGGGAAAACATTCTTTCATTTTCTGTTGTCTTTCCCTTCCTCTGATTCTCTTTCCTTCTTTCCTTCTCTTTCGGTGATTTTTTTTTCCTGGGGGGGAGTATTTTAATCTGTCTTCTATTTCTGCCAAAGAACCTATGTAATTGTACCTTTCTTCTGGGTATCATTCACAAAGCAGGTGTAAAAGTGCAGCATGATATAATTTAGTAAAAACCTAATTTTAGGTATTGGATTTGGGCTTCTCTGTGTGAGTGGATCCAGTAGTGTCCTCACACACACTTGTCAAGCTGTGGCAAAGAACCTTGGCCAGCAGAGAATATGACCATGAAGTGAAAAGGAGTCAATTTTCTAATGTCTCATATTTGAATTAATTTGAGTTTGTTTTTTTACTTAAGGGTTTAAATTAGTAAAGAAGAAGTAAATGTGTTCTTATAATTGTTGAACAGGATGAGGTTTTCTTTGGGCTCATTTAGAGTAGGTGCAAAAGCCATTTTGTCATTTTGGAGCATAAGGTCTAAAGACCATCTGGAGAATTTGCCAAAATGAAAAGCATGCAGTATAATTTGGATTATATACTTCTATTAAGTATATGAAAGAATCCACCTGATCTTTCCTATCTTCATCATCTCTAAGGGTTTTTTTTTTTATTATATAACTATTCACTAAAACAAGAATAAAATTACTAGAGATTGCAAATATTCCCAAGTAAAACTATTTTTAAGAAAAAACATCACAATCCATGTCAAGCTCCACTTACAAACATCAAAGAAATTAAAAAAAAATCTTTAATGTTGAATTGTATGTTCTTGGAAAGTGTATGTATATCAGGAAGCCTCCCAAAACAAATGTTAAAGACAATCCAATATTCTTACCAAACTCTGAGGAAAATTTCTAAGATCAACTGACAAGCTTGGAGTTAAGGAGAAAGGGGAAAAAAAGAAACATTTGGAGGGAAGAGTAATGAGAATTTTGAAAAGAAAAAAGGGAGATGAAAGAAAATAAATGATGTTAATTATTTATGGTAAATCATAGTGTATGACTTGGGATGCTAACTTCATAAGCCATTTCCCTACCATTGGTATAGGTCTTATATCTTGGCCTTTTAGCAGCTTTCTGTATTAGATTCTCTAACGCTAGGTATTCTTCTGGGTCCTTTACTTGTGTTAACGCATATATTTCTTCTTACAAAGTAATGTGGATGGTTCAGCTATTATTCCCATTTTACTGAAAGGAAACTGAGTGATAAGGGTTTAAGTGCCTTGTTCAAGGTCCCACAATGAGGGAGTGATAGAGCCAGGATCTGATAAACTCAGTCAATCTGATTCTAGAATTTTGTCACCCTCTCTTATGCTAAACTTTTTTCAGGCAGGAAGACTTTAGGCAAGATGTATCCATTCTTTGGATTTCACCTCATTCAAAAATTGCAATGGGTGATATAAGATTAACGGAGAGGTGTCGTGATCCATGAGTCTGAAAACATGGGAGTGAGCCAAGGAAAACATCAAGAACAGTGAGCATTTTAGAAAACACAGCTGATGATGAAAGACAAAAATAATTGGAATGATTGAGCCTTTGAGAAAGGGAGGAGTTTTTTCTAATTATGTTCATGGAATAATAGTGGTAGAAGTTGTACTAGGAGTAGACAGTGGTGCCCATCTTAACTTTATTTCTCCGGAGACATTTTGTTTATGTTTCAGCAAGAAAAATATTTTTGCCTAAAGCTTGTGACATTTTCAAATTTGCAACGGAAACTGCATAAAATCTTTTTCTTGGAAAGTTAGAAGGGTAGGAGAAAAATCATGACTCTGCTGTTTACCATCTATAAAAGCTTAGCTGAGATTTTTAATTTCTTTGAGCCTGTGTTTTTTTGTCTACACAAGGCAAGGAACAGTGATACATACTTATGAAGTTGATGAGGATATTGAGTTATGGCAATAGGGGCAACTTAGCATTCTATCCAGCATCCACTTAATCCTGGAAGTCATTATTATGATTACTGTTACAACTTTTATTCCCTGAGGTCATGGTGAATCCTTTGACATGCATTTCGGTCCTCTAAATTTGCATGTATTCAAGCGTGGCTATATTTACACAGACAACTTTTGTTTAGACAAAGATGCAAACAGAAGCAGTAAAAGCATTTCGTGATGTGAGTTCACATTGGCCATCCACATTTGAATTTTTATAACAGTTATGATTATTAATTAAGAATGATCCTATTTGAATGCTACGATTCCCTAGAAACCTATGAAATCTTATTTTGTTAAGAAGTTTTAAACCAAGGGAACATGCACACAACCTTGCATATTGCATTGCAGCCATTTAAGACTGAAAAGTAAGTAAGGGTGACTTTATTTGATCTTTGGGTTGATAGATAATGCTGTCATTTATTGTAAAATTAGAATTCTTGAAAATATTTCCACACCAACTCCTAGACTGTGTACCAGTGGCACCATATAAGCCAAATGTACAAACAAATAATTACACAGACATGCTACTGCCCTTTGCTTTTGTACTGACTAGTCTAGGAAAGATTTGTAAAGTTAGGTTAGCAGCATAAGCAGAGTTAAATATATAACATTTTCACTCATTACTTATTTCCAGTATCTTAAATATCATAACATATGGATAGTATTTCCTACTGTATTAAGTTGCTATGGATAAAATTTTAAATCACTTTCTCCTCTTTGCCAGAAGAGACATAGGAAGATGAAACCCAAGTATATTATTCCCTGAGAGCAAGATTTAATTTGCCTGAATAATGAATGGTCATCAATGGCAGTTTGGTACTTTAGTTTTTGTAATTTTGATCCCCTTTGAGATTCAAAATTGTTGTTTTTATAACTTGCATCTTGTTTATTTGTTTGTTCTACCAAATGTTGACCTTGAACATATTACATTTATAGTATGTCCCACTATGGTATAAGCTCTGTGAAGGCAGGATTTTGTCAAGCTCTTTATAGCACCCAGAACAGTACTCATCTAAAATAGGCATGCAGTCCTTACTTGTTGAGTAAGTCAAGGTTTCTCAACCTTGGCACTATGGACATTTTCTGGATTAATCTTCACTGAGTGCAGCTTTCTCCTGTGTTGTAGGGTGTTGAGTAGTATCCTTGGCCTCCACTCTCTAGACACTGGCAGGTGCCACAGCATCTTCTACTCCTCCTCACCCAGCTGTGACATTAAAATGTTTCTGAACAATGTCAGGTGTGTCCTGGGAGAGGGAAGGGCCCAAATCACCCTTTGTTGAGAACTGCTACAGTAAGTGAATGAATTACCTTGACAGGTCAAAGGAAGTCTTTATAACTATAGGTCCCTGGTCAAAAACAAAAGAAGAATTTGGAAACTGATACACATAATTAATTTGGGCCACTAAAATGGATCACTAATGTCCCACCCTAGTTGACATGATTGTTGAGCCAATGTGATAATCTGTTACAGTAAAAAAGAAGTTATCTTTTCTCCTTTTGTGGCAGAAGAGAAGGCATCACCCTAAGCCAGTGAGAGTAATATTATGGCAATGTTTACATCATTCCTCCTACCTCTCCCAATCTAGTTCTTCAGGGAAACCAATGTTATTTCCAAGCCTGAAGACAGGGGTTCTAACCCCCAAAGTCTACAAGATATTTAACATTTCAAATGTGATATGGAACTCTGGGTTATTTTGGTGATGCAGCTGTTGGAAGCGCATACATTTCTGGAACGTGAAAAGCATCCTGTGACAATGTGCAATTGTTGCCTAAGCTATGACACATTTGCCATTTGCCACAATTCTGGCTTCCTTCACATGGTGTTTGGAGGACTGGAAAAATCTGCCACCGTATTAGGGAGGAGAAATGTTGCGTGCAAAGAAAGACCCAGGGGGAACTGGCTCACACTTCAACTGTGCCAAGTTCTCAGCTCAAAGGAAATGCTAGTGGGCAATATTTTAAATTAATCACTCTCTCTGTCTAAAGAGATATGTTTAAGAAGTTTAACGTTTACATTTAAACAACCTTGGGCAAGTTACCTAGACTCTCCAGGCCTGGAGGCACTATCCATAAAAGTGGGGATTGCGGTCATGTTAAAATGATGTATTTAAAACATGTAGCACAATGCCTGGCATGTAGTAAGAATTGAATTGATATAAACTGTTATGATAATTAAAATCATTATTAAATATAAGCAGGAGATGTTATAGCCATAAGGTAGTTGACAGAAAGAGCAAAAATACAAGGACAACTAAATCATACAGGTTCGGGGGAATCATGGCTCAGTTATGTACTAGCTGTGTGAAACTTTTTTTGAAAGGTTTTATTTATTTGAGAGATAAAGAGAGAGAGAGAGCACAAGTGGGTGGAAGGGCAGAGAGAGAGGGAGAAACAGATTCCCTGAGGAGCAGGAGCCCGACTGGGGTTCCATCCCAGGACCCTGAGATCATGCATGACCTGAGCTTAAATCAGATGCTTAACTGACTGTGCTACCCAGGCGCTCCTGTGTGAACTTTCTAATGAATCAACCTGGGTTATGTTGTGTTGTAGTAACAAAAGACTTAAAAAATCTTCATTACTTGAAACTCAAATGCATTTCTTGCTCAGCTCCATGTTCATAAAGTCCAGTTGCCATGCTCTGCTCTTCCTCAATGGTAATGACAGGACCCAGGCTGTCCCAAGAACCTTTGCATCATACATTGTATTCATTGTGGTGTAAGAAAATAAACAAGATGGCAAATCACTAAGAGGTTCTTAAAACTCCTGCCTAGAATGCACCCATCTCCTCTGCCCACATTTCACTGGCCAACGCAAGTGAAATGGCAACTGCTGAATTCAGAAAGGCAAGGATATATAAAGGGATACTGCAGAGAGTGGCAAGACCGTACTACAATTGCCCATGTTTCCACTGAGGACCCCTGAGCTTTCATCTCTGCTTTTTCAGAAGTGTGGGCATTGAGAAACACAACTAATACCTGTTTTGAGATTATGTTGTGCCAAACTGCCTTAGATATGTTATCTATAAAATCTCATGGAGTCCTGACAACAAAGAACTAAGGTAGATGTTGTGGGCTCCATTTTACAGACTAAAAAAACAACTGAGGTCTTGAATAGGCTAAGTAACTTCACAGGTTAAGATAACATATATACATTGTAAAGCACACACTAAGTACTTGATAACTTAATTCCCTTCCCTGCTCCTTGTTAAGTTGCATAATAGCTTATTTTTGAAACAACCGTTTCCAATTGTTTTAGACTATCTGTATGTAGGAAGAGCAGTAGGAACAAAAGTGGCTGACTGCAGATGGTGCAACTAGCCCTTTGGAGTTCTTACTATATTTCTAGTTTTCTCTAACAAAATCCATGGGCAGGGGACATGTACTCTGGAGGTGTTCTTTCTTACTCATGTTTGGTTTGCTGTCTCCCCTTAGCAGTCTCCTAACTATTCATTTCCATCTTGATCCCCTGCTCTTAAATATTAGTCGCCCCACTCCCCTCCCCAAACTCCAAACCTTTTTGGCAAATCTTTGTAGTAAACAGATGGGGTATCTGTGTTGCTGGGAGACCACTTCATATGTGGAATACTGTCCAAAGCGAGTGAGAAGGAAGGGGGCATATCAGCAAGATGATTTAGTGGCTAAGCACTCCTCTTCTCTTTTTCTGACTCTTAGAATTCAGCTCTGGCTTCATTCTGTTAGTTGTTTAACTTGAGCAGACCACTTCCCTTCCATGATCATCAATTTCCTCATCTCTAAAATGAAAATAATAGCATACTAATCCATGGGGGTTTTGTGAATACGTGAAGTAATGTTTATAAAGCCCTTAGCACAATTCCTGACTCACAAAAGGAACTCAATTGTTTTGTTGTTATCTATTATTTTCGGCAAGGTTAGCGGACCAAGGGAGGGGGAAAAGTATGGGTTTGGGAGCCAAAGGTTCAGTACTATTTATGATGAATTTCAGGAGCTTCATTTTGGGATTATTCGGGCAAAGGATCTCAGTGGAAAAGCATGAGCTACAGAGGAACTTGAATTTCAATCCCTGTTTGACCCTTCATGAGCTGTGTGGTATACCTTGGCTAAATCAGACTCTGTAAGTCTCTTTTTGACCTTTAAGTGGGCATGATAACTTGCCTTCTGACCTCACACAGTGACCCCGAGAATTACCCGTTTGGAGCACTGGCCCATATTCAAGATGACTCTGTTCTCCTCTCTCCCCTCTAGCCGCGTCCGTCGGTCCTGATCCCCTCCTAGTGCTGGAGGCAGGCACCGTGGTACCCCGTTCTGAGGCACCCCCGCACCTGGCGCTGCCTGGCCACGCGGAGGGCGGTCCGCTGAAGGCGTGTGCGAACCCACGAGTCAACAGGCTTGCTTCGGTGTTCGGAAGTCATGGGACCACACACACGTGCCCAGGTAAGGGGTGGGTGCCCTTCTCTTACCTGCAACCCCTTCTTCAGTCTGGGAACCACGCTGCTGAAGGAGCCAGCCGGCTTTCCCCGCCCTGCAGCCCCAAAGTTTCCCCCCAGCCCGAGGGGACGGGCGCGCGCGCGGGAGGCTGCCCGGAGTCTGGCGCTCGGCGTCTCCCGCCCCCCGCCCTCCCCTCCCGGCTGCAGCTGGCCAATGGCAGCCCTCGCCGGGCGCTCCCTCTCCCGCCGCCTCTCCCCCTCCGCGCCCCCTCCCCGCCGCCCCACTGGCTCTGCTTGCCGCTCCGGAGCGCAGGCTTCGCGGAGAGCACTGCCCCCCGAACATTAGCCTGCCCGCGCGGGCCCCGCTCTCTCCGGTCCCCGCCGCCGCCTGCCCGCCCCGGGCCTCGCCCCTCCGGCGCTCGCCGAAGCGGGGCTTCTGGCCCCGAGGACGACGCGGCGGCGCCTCCCGAACTTCATCCGAAAGGGAAAAGACCGCGCGCGGGCGAGCGATGGACCCCGTGAGTCAGGTAGGGCGGACCTGGGCAGGGCGGCGGGGGCTGGGGGCCCGGCGGTCCGGAGAGGCGCCGCAGCCCCTTCCTCATGCCATCTCTCGCTCTCTCTCTTTCTCTCTCTCGTCTCGCCCGTCCAAAGCTGGCCTCCGCGGGCACGTTCCGGGCGCTGAAGGAGCCCCTTGCCTTCCTGCGAGCCCTGGAACTGGTGAGTGCGGGCTGTGTGCGGGGAGGGGAGCCCGGCAGCGAGCCGTCAGGTGCGGGGAGGTCGGGAGGGGCGTCCTCGCTCGCGGCCGCCGGGCTCTGAGTTCTCCCGGGCTAGAGACCAACCTCTCCGAAGGTGCCGTTCCGGGCTGGCGGGACCGCGCGTGGCGGCGGGAGTGTGGACCGGATTTGCAGGCGCTCCAAGGTGTCATCTCATCTCCCGCGGGCACACTCGCAAGGGCTGCTGTCAGGAGCCTCCCCGGGAGATGGGAGGCGGGGAGCGCAGCAGATGGAGGAGCCGCCGCTGGGCTCTCGGCCTCACCTGCACTTCTGCGGGGGGCGGGAGTGTGTGTGTTGGGGGGTGGGATGGGGGGAGGTAAAGGTTGTAGAGGAGGGACTCTCTGAAGGCTGGGCGCCCACTTGGCCATGCTCGAAAGTTGATCAGCATGGGGACAGCTCTTCTCCCGCCCGGACTGGGATGCAGGAAGCGCTGTGGTCCACTGGCCTTCGGGAGCGCCACGGAGGCGCCGGGAGGCTGTGAATGCTGTTGGTGGGAAGAGCAGGACTCTTTCTTTGCCTGTTACAATTTCTCTACCCTGGCCATCTTCAAGGGCCCCAGCGATTTTCCCCAGAAGAACCTCTCCCCAGCCCCCAGTCTTCTTTGCTTAGCTCTCTTCCGCCACTGTGCTCTCTGAAGTTTTGTTACTCTTCTGTTTTGTCCACCTTAAGGGAAAACAAAACAAAACACTGTGACAGTCCTATGGCAACCTATTGACAAGGAGTGAGGCACAGAAGCAGTCACACAGGGCCATAGAGCAATGTTGGTGTTGGCTTAGATGATGGTTATTCAGAGTGAAATCTGCAGGTCGCACATTCCCTTTTGCTAGGAGCTCTGAGGGGCAAGCAGACCTATCTGAACAGAAAGTTCAAAGCCTGTCATGTAGCATTAATCACAGGCCCTACCACTGACTAGCTGGGAAGTTATGTAAGAGCATGCTCTGTCCTCCCAGATCTTAGCTCTAAGGGCTAAGATCTGGCTTTGGCTATGCAACGATGGTGTGTGTTTACATGGATGATCCACAGGCTAATCACATTTGCCTTGTCTGTGGACCTGCATAAAAATGCACAAATATATCAATTTACCATACATCAAGACAGCATTTGGAAGTCTTGACCCTTGTTCTGGGATGGCCATTCTAAAACAATTTTCCTTACAGCCAGGTTAAACAAAGCAAACAGTGCTCGCAGTCTATGAAACTTCCAGTTGGCTTTCTCAGAATTCTGCCTACATTCATTCTTCGTTCATTCAGCCATTCAGTAAACATTCCTTGTGGAAGAGAAGAGGTTTTTGATCAAAGTAATAGCTCCATTGCCAGGCCATTGACTCTCAAAACAAAATTCAAAGAATTGACATCATTTTCTGGTAACGCTTATTGTCTCATATTGTCACTTACCTGACACGTTAATTTGTATTCTTTTCAGTCCTGTGACAATACTATTTCATGTCACTACTCACCACACCACCTCTGCTGGCATATTTCAAAGTATAATAAACCTGGATGAATTTGTTTAAAATGTAGACTTCCAGACATCAACTCAAAATATTGGGAAGCTGGGTACCTGGGAATCTGGATTTTAAACAAGCTCCCTAAATAATTCCTGTGCGCTTTAAATTTGGAGGACCACTACCCTAAGCTATCCAGGTTCCCTCCCAAACTCAAAAGCACTTTTTACCATCAAGCTCTTGCTGTTTCTCCATCCTAACACCCCAAGCCTAGAAAAAGTGTTTGTCTTTTAACCTCAGTTTAAATATTACCTCCGTGAGGATTTCTCTCATATTTATTTCTTTCCGCTTTCTGTATCCAAAATGGAATGATTCATCCTATTGTTTGGGCTTCCACTATGTTTTATTTGTGAAAATTTATCACACTGCATTATAGTTGTTTTTTTCTTGATGTGTGTGTGGCATGGAGTGGGGGAGATCATGGGCGGGCTAGAGGGAGAGAAAGAGAGGAGGGAAAGAAGAAGAGAGGGAGAGGAATAGCAGAACATTTATTACACCTAAAATATTTATAGTCATTTCTCTCTTCTAGGCCTCTAAGGTTCTAAGGTGGAAGAGCTTTTACTTGCAAATCAGTGATTCGCTTTTCCTTTATGGAAGAGAAACTGAC
>PISX010022485.1:0-31633 GCA_004024625.1 Mellivora capensis | reverse complement strand
GATTAGGGCAGAACTGAAAGCCACCAGGGATGATGTTCACAATGTTAGGGCAGAACTGAAAGCCACCAGGGATGATGTTCACAATGCTCTCAATGAGTTCCAATCTAATCTAAATTCTCTAAAAGCTAGGGTAACTGAGACAGAAGATAGAATTAGTGATCTGGAGGACAAACAGAGAGAAAGGATCAGGAGGAAGCCTAGAACAAACAGCTTAGAAGCCACGAAAACAGAATCAGGGAAATAAATGATGCCATGAAATGTTCCAATGTGAGAATTATTGGAATCCCTGAAGGAGAGGAGAAAGAAAGAAGTCTAGAAGATATAGTGGAACACATTATCCATGAAAATTTTCCCAGTCTCTTGAATGGAACCAGCGTTCATGTACTAGAGGCAGAACGGTTTGCCCCCAAGATTATAGATTCTTGAAAGACCTCGAGACACCTAATAGCAGGAATGAAGAATTATAATTGTAGGCAGGCCCTCTTGAAGGCAGCTAGGACAAAGAAGCTCCTTACATACAGAGGAAAGCCCATCAGAATAACGTCAGACCTGTCCACAGAAACCTGGAAATCCAGAAAGGGATGGCAAGATATATTCAGGGCACTAAATGAGAAGAACATGCAACCAAGAATACTTTATCCAGCAAGACTGACATTCAAAATGGATGGAGATATAGGGTTTCCAAGACTGGCAAGGCTTAAAAGAGTATGCGACCACCAAGCTGACACTGCAGGAAATATTAAGTGGTATCCTATAAAAGAGGAAAAATCCTAAGAATATCATTGAACAAAAATATAGAGCCAATCTACAGAAGGAAAGACGTCAAAGGTAACACGATGTCAATAAAAACATATCTATCAATAATCACTCTCAATGTGAATGGCCTAAATGCACCCATAAAATGACACAGGGTTGCAGATTGGATAAAACGACAGGACGCATCCATATATTGTCTCCAAGAGACCCATTTTGAACCTATGGATACACCCAGACTGAAAGTGAAGGGATGGAGAAGCATCTTTCATGCCAATGGGCCTCGAAGGCTGGGGTAGCAATTCTCATATCAGATAAATTAGATTTTAAACTAAAGACTGTAGTCAGAGATACAGAAGGACACTACATCATTCTTTTTTTTTTTTTTTAAGATTTTATTTATTTATTTGAGAGAGAGAGAGATCGCAAGTAGGCAGAGAGGCAGGCAGAGAGAGAGAGAGGAGGAAGCAGGCTCCCTGCTGAGCAGAGAGCCCGATGCAGGACTTTATCCCAGGACCCTGAGATCATGACCTGAGCCGAAGGCAGAGGCTTAACCCACTGAGCCACCCAGGCGCCCCACTACATCATTCTTAAAGGGACTATCCACCAAGAAGATCTACTAATTGTAAATATTTATGCCCCCAATATGGGAGCAGCCAATTACATAAGAAAACTATTAATCAAGATAAAGAGTCATATCGATATGAATATATTAATAGTAGGAGATCTCAACATGCCTCTCTCAGTAATAGACAGATCATCCAAGCAGAAAATCAATAAAGAAACAAAAGCATTGAATGAAACATTGGACCTGATGGACCTCATAGATATATACAGGACATTCCACCCTAAAACAACAGAATACTCATTCTTCTCAAGTGCACATGGAACATTCTCCAGAATAGACCACATACTGGGTCACAAATCAGGGCTCAACAGGTACCAAAAGACAGAGATTATTCCCTGCATATTCTCAGATCACAATGCTTTGAAACTGGAGCTCAACCACAAGGAAAAGTTTGGAAGGAACTCAAACACCTGGAAGCTAAAGACCACCTTGCTTAAGAACGCTTGGATCAACCAGGAGATCAAAGAAGATCTTAAACAATTCATGGAAACCAATGAGAATGAAGACACTTTGGTCCAAAACCTATGGGATGCAGCAAAGGCGGTCCTATGGGGGAAATACATAGCCATCCAATCCTCCCTCAAAAAAATTGAAAAATCCAGAATACACCAGCTGTCTCTACACCTTAAGGAACTGGAGAATCAACAACAAATTAAACCAATTCCACACACAAGAAGGGAAATAATCAAGATTAGAGCAGAGATCACTTAGGTAGAAACAAGAGATAAAGTAGAACGTATCAATGAAACTAGAAGCTGGTGTTTTGAAAGAATCAATAAGATCGATAAACCATTGGCCACACTAATCCAAAAGAAAAGAGAGAAAGCTCAAATCAATAAAATTATGAATGAAAAGGGAGAGATCACAACTAACACCAAGGGAGTAGAAACAATCATCAGAAGTTATTATCAACAGTTATATGCGAATAAGTTAAGCAACCTAGATGAAATGGATGCATTCCTGGAAAACTATAAACTCCCAACATTGAACCAGGAAGAAATTGACAACCTGAATAGACCGATATCTAGTAATGAGGTTGAAGCAGTGATCAAAAACTTGCCAAAAAACAAGAGCCCAGAACCTGACGGATTCCCTGGGGAATTCTACCAAACTTTCAAAGAAGAAATAACACCTATTCTCCTGAAGCTGTTTCAAAAAATTGAAGCAGAAGGAAAACTTCCAGACTCTTTTTATGAAGCCAGCATTACCCTGATCCCCAAACCGGGCAAAGACCCCACCAAAAAGGAGAATTTCAGACCAATATCACTGATGAATATGGATGCTAAGATTCTTAACAAGATCTGAGCAAACAGGATCCAACAGCACATTAAAAAGATTATCTACCATGACCAGGTGGGATTCATCCTTGGGTTACAAGGATGGTTCAACATTCACAAATCAATCAGTGTGATAGAACAAATCAATAAGAGAAGAGAGAAGACCCCCATGGTTCTCTCCATTGATGCAGAAAACGCATTTGACAAAATCCAGCATCTGTTCCTGATTAAAACGCTCAAAGTATAGGGATAGAGGGAACATTCCTCAACTTCATAAAATCTATCTATGAAAAACCCATAGCAAATCATCATCCTCAATGGGAAAAAGCTCACAGCCTTCCCGTTGAGATCAGGAACATGACAAGGATGCCCACTCTCACCACTCTCGTTCAACAAAGTATTAGAAGTCCTAGCAACAGCAATCAGACAACAAAGAGAAATAAAAGGTATCCAAATTGGCAATGAAGAAGTCAAACTCTCTCTCTTCACAGATGACATGATACTTTATATGGAAAACCCAAAAGACTCCACCCCCAAACTACTAGAACTCATACAACAATTCAGTAACGTGGCAGCATACAAAGTCAATGTACAGAAATCAGTGGCTTTCTTATACACTAACAATGCAAATACAGAAAGGGAAATTAGAAAAAAAATGGAATCGATTCCATTTACTATAGCACCAAGAACCATAAGATACCTGGGAATAAACCTAACCAAAGAGGTAAAGGATCTGTACTTGAGGAACTACAGAACACTCATGAAAGAAACTGAAGAAGACACAAAAAGATGGAAGACCATTCCATGCTCTTGGATTGGAAGAATAAACATTGTTAAAATGTCTATATTACCTAGAGCAATCTATACTTTTAATGCCATTCCCATCAAAATTCCACCAGTATTTTTCAAAGAGCTGGAGCAAATAATCCTAAAATTTGTATGGAATCAGAAGAGACAACGAATTGCTAAGGAAATGTTGAAAAAGAAAAACAAAACTGCGGGCATCACGTTACCTGATTTCAAGCTTTACTACAAAGCTGTGATCACCAAGACAGCATGGTACTGGCATGAAGACAGACACATAGACCAGTGGAACAGAGTAGAGAGCCCAGATATGGACCCTTAACTCTATGGTCAAATAATCTTCGACAGAGCAGGAAAAGATATACAGTGGATAAAAGACAGTCTCTTCAATAAATGGTGCTGGGAAAATTGGACAGCTATATGTAGAAGAATGAAACTGGACCATTCTCTTACACCGTACACAAAGATAAACTCGAAATGGATAAAGGACCTCAACGTGAGACAGGAATCCATCAGAATCCTAGAGGAGAACATAGGCAGTAATGTCTTTGATATCAGCCACAGCAACTTCTTTCAAAGATATGTCTCCAAAGGCAAAGGAAACAAAAGTGAAAATGAACTTTTGGGACTTCATCAAGATCAAGAGCTTCTGCACAGCAAAAGAAACAGTCAACAAAACAAAGAGGTAACCCACGGAATGGGAAAAGATATTTGCAAATGATAGTACAGACAAAAGGTTGATATTCAGGATCTATAAAGAACTTCTCAAACTCAACACACACAAAACATAATCACATCAAAAAATGGGCAGAAGATATGAACAGACACTTCTCCAACGAAGACATACAAATGGCTATCAGACACATGAAAAAATGTTCATCATCACTAGCCCTCAGGGAGATTCAAATTAAAACCACATTTAGATACCACCTTACACCAGTTAGAATGGCCAAAATTAGCAAGACAAGAAACAACGTGTGTTGGAGAGGATGTGGAGAAAGGGGAATCCTCTTACACTGTTGGTGGGAATGCAAGTTGGTGCAGCCACTTTGGAGAACATTGTGGAGATTCCTTAAGAAATTAAAAATAGAGCTTCCCTATGACCCTGCAATTGCACTACTGGGTATTTACCCCAAAGATACAGATGTAGTGAAAAGAAGGGCCATCTGTACCCCAATGTTTATAGCAGCAGTGGCCACAGTTGCCAAACTGTGGAAAGAACCAAGATGCCCTTCAACGGACGAATGAATAAGGAAGACGTGGTCCATATACACTATGGAGTATTATGCCTCCATCAGAAAGGATGAATACGCAACTTTTTTATTGACATGGATGGGACTGGAAGAGATTATGCTGAGTGAAATAAGTCAAGCAGAGAGAGTCAATTATCATATGGTTTCACTTATTTGTGGAGCATAACAAATAACGTGGAGGATATGGGGAGATGGAAAGGAGAAGGGAGTTGAGGGAAATTGGAAGGGAGGTGAACTATGAGAGACTATGGACTCTGAAAAATAACCTTGGGGTTTTGAAGGGGCAGGGGGTAGGAGGTTGGGGGAGCCAGGTGGTGGGTATTAAGGAGGGCATGTATTGCATGGAGCACTGGGTATGGTGCAAAAACAATGAATACTGTTACGCTGAAAATAAATTATTAAAAAAAAAAGAGGGTTGCTTCATACTCATTGGTTCTGAATAAATTAGTAAGGAGAAACCAGTGTTCTCCTAGAACTACCAGTGGGACTAGTTGTGCAAAAATCTTGAATGGGATGAGAAAACGACAGAGACTGGAAGTAGTTAACATGGAATAAATTTATGCAAATAACATTGATATGAGCATACAAACACAATTTCTAAATGTGCTATTAATTTCATTTTATAATTAATTGGTAGGCTGCTAACAATTCTGAATTTATTGAAGAAATAATCTCATTGACCCAAAAGAACGCTTTGGGAAGCAACAGGCTTAGGAGAAAGACTTCTAAAGAAATTCTTACTATAAGGTCAAGGTCGAAACATTGCATTTCTTCTTCTGCTTCATTGCATAATGTAAAGATGTCTGGAAAGGAGCCAATCAATTAAAAATATAGCTAGAGGGAATTGTTCAGGGAGAAGGCTTGTGGCAGTAGCAGCCCATGAAAACCTTCCTTTCTCTTTCTGTCTTCCCAAGTGAAGAATAAATCCTGATTAGCCCTTTATTAAAGAAGGGTACTCATTTGACAGTGAAATGTAGAACTTGCATCTCCTGAACAGCATGGTATCCAGTTATCCTTATAGAAAATAGTTTTATTTTTCTGTTACATACTTTAAAAAGATAGGATGTTTCCTTGGGTGTGATTATTCTTTCGGTGTGTGCAAATAACCCCATTTGGAGTGATATAGTTTCTGCTTTGATTAGGACATCTGAGTAGATAAATAAAGTAAGATGTTAGTATGGTAACATAGAAATAATACTCAAAGGATGGTCCCCACCCAGGACTCATAAAACTTGAAAATATATCATCCATTTCTCATTAATGCACATACATAAGTGAGTGTATGTGTATTACACCTTGCAGGAAGATGTGAGTCCACTCAGGATAACATGTGTTGTAATCACTAACAAAATTCTCCCATGTGTCTGTCTCTTCACCTTTAGGGTACATGGTTGGATTGAATTCCCTCATTCCATGGTCCTTTTATATTTAGGTTTGGACCATGTGACTAGTTTGAGCTATTTATTTATGAGCAAAGATGACATTTGTTATTCTGGCTGATTGCAAGGATTTTTGCTCTGTGATGTTTGAAATGATGGCTGTCCTGTGAGTCTCTGTTTCTGAATGGCTAAGAAGAGCAGAACACCTGGTTAAGCTGGTATGGATATATAATAGGAGAAATAAATCTTCTCTTTTTAAGTCATTGAAAATTTGGGGTTGTTTGTTATCACAGCATACCTGAGCCTACTCAGACTTCTGTAAGTATCATTAGGGCAGATTTGGGGATAATTTACCAGAAGTGTAATTCTGATGACTTAGGTTGGGGAAAAATCTTATGTGATATTTGGAGCTGCCATCTCTAGAAATAAAGGTCAGTTGTTTCAATTTTTACAGATTACACTTTGTTTTTTTGACTAGGACTCCGAAGAGTTTATTGTACTGTAAAAATTTTAGGACCTTAAGCTGCATAACTCACTTGGAAAATTCCATTTTTGCCTCTAGAGTTGTTCATGGACTGTTTTCAGTAGTAGAAACCAGTTCTCACTGCCTAGGATATCCCATTAAGTAATGCTAGTTTTTTTCTTAGCAAAGTTGAAGCTTCAACTAAACATAACCTTGATTTATAATATATATTAATATGATGCAAAAATTGATAGATTTTTTTTGGGGGGGGTTATGCCATTAAACACATTTTATTGATGTAGAATTTTGCAGCCACAAGTATGATTGAGTGTTGGGGGATGCCTAAAAATGCTGAGTTTGTTGGCAGAGTCTAGATGACTCTTAATTTCCAACAGAATGTCACTTTTTTGAGGCAGGAGCCAAATGTAGTATTGTTTTAGCCAAGCTTCTTGAGAGATTAGCCTATAATTTCTTTCTCTGCTTTCTGACATTTTTACTCACTGTTGTAAAGTTTTAGTCACCATCTCCACACTAAGCCTGCTCTGGAAAAGGTCTCTAATTTGCTCCAAATCACCAAGATCTTTTGACACATTTCAGACTCATTATTTTGATCTCCTTGCAGCTTTTGATACTGACCTGTCATTTCCTTCTTAAAACTCTGCTCCTTTGTTCCTTGATACCACTCTAACTTGAAGTTTCTATTTGTCTCTGTGTTAAAGCTTAGTCTTGGGCACAAGAACTATACTGAAAATATTCGCCTGCTGCTGCTTTGATTAGGATCCTCTATGGGACTCCATTTAACAAATCAACCAGAATTCATGATCTCCTCCTCCCCAAGTGTTTCCACCTTAAAGTCTGTTCTTTCTTTTTTATTTCCATTCTTGATGAATGAAACTTCCATCTGTTGAGCCATTAAACCAGAAACATGGGAGTCATTATTGATCCTTTATGTATAAGTGTTAAATCCTTTTGTATCCATTGCCTAAATATCTCTGGAATTTATCTCTGGTAAATTTATTTTTGGTAAAGCTACCATATTTCTTTTTATCTTTTTTTCCCCTCCATCAATTGATACAGCAGCTTTCTAACCAGTTCACTTCCCCCTTGTCTTAGCTTTCTGATTTATCTTCCACAGGGCAGTCATAATGATCCTTCCACAGACAAATCAAAATATTTCACTCCTTTCAGCAAAACCCATCAGTGGTTCTTTATTGATTTAGAATTATACTCCAAAATCCTTTGTATGGCACATAGTGCCCCTTAGAAAGATGAGCTTCCTCCATTTTTGTTTATTGCTTGTCTCCTTTATGTACACTCTGGACTGGAATTCTTTAGGTCTCCAAAAATCTATATTTTCTTTTGTCTTGTAATGAGGTTGTTCCATCTGCTTATAATAGGATAATCAACTCTTCCAGTGTTTCCAGAATTTACCTAGATTTAGCCCTAAAGTCTCTGCCTGGTAGCCCCTCATCCCCAGGCAAGTAGGGGGTGGTTTATCACTGTAGCTCAGAATATTGCTTTCCCTTCAGTTTTCCTGACTTGTTCTTCAAGAGTGCTTACATTGACTTCTTCTAAAATCCTGTTCCAACTCAATTTTTTCTTTGGACTGAAATTTATCTGTATATCCTCCAAGGGATTACCATATTCTACTTTAATCTGGTCCTGCCACATTTTGTGCTCTTTGAAGAGAGACAACTTTGTTTTGTTCATCTCTGCATCTCTATCTCGGACATGTCTAGCACAGTGTTTAGCACATGGTAGGACACTGATAAAGATTTCTTGTACTGTATTAGAAGAAAACTCAGGGCATCTATCTTAATGCTGTACCTAGCAAATATCATAAATACTTTGCTGATTGTATTAGTTGAGTGTTTCTGTTTTTTTTCAGTTTGAAATAAAATGTGTTACTTTTCCTTATCTAATTAACTACCATTATTTAACTCAAAAGTAGTGATGATTTTTCTTGTTCTTTTAATAGATCTACCATCATATAATTAACACTCATTTGAACATCTCTCCTATTTCTCCTGTACCAAAAGATTTAGAGATGTGTGGAATACTTCAGTGTGTTTTCAAAAAAGGATTTCTTAGAGCACCTAATTATGACCACAACTGTACCAGGTGCTGTGAAATGCTAGGTATAAATCAAGGAAATTTGACTTCTGTTTTCCAGAAGTTTACAATCCAGATGAGACGTAAGCATGTAGAATTAAAAGAGTATCTTCTTAAGAATTTCATTTGGCACATGAATCTGAGAACTAGAGATCAAAATTATGGATGTACAGTCTGTTGTCCTGAGGATCTCTTCCTTTAACATACGAAATGTGCAGCTGCTAGAGATGGAAAGAGTGGGGGATTAGGAAAACCCCCCAGCCTACCTCCTATATTTCTCCTTTACTATTACGCAGCTACCACACTGACCACACTTCTGGTCCTAAAATATGTGGGGTTTTCCCCCACCTAGCAATTTTCTACAACACCATCAGGGTGCCCTACAATTTAACTCAATTCTGACACTATGTACCTGGGGATGGCATCATATCCCACAGGTTAATGTCTCAGTCCCACAAGACTGTTTCTACCCCACTTCAGATGCCAAGTGCAAGTTCAAGTTATCACCTGTGCTTCTGACTCATAGGCTATAAGCCAGAGGTTCCCACCACTTCCTTTCCCAAGTTTGATTAATTTGCTAGAATAGGTCTGGGAAGGTTCCAAGCACAGGAACTTCTGTCCTTATGGAGTTGGGGCGTAACTTCCTGGTACATTGACGTGTTCACCAACTGGAAAACTCTCTGAAACCATACTATTGGAATTCTTCTAAAAAAGATTTTATTTATGGGGCACCTGGGTGACTCAGTGGGTTAAAGCCTCTGTCTTCGGCTCGGGTCATGATTCCAGGGTCCTGGGATCGAGCCCCCCATTGGGCTCTCTGCTCAGCGGGGAGCCTGCTTCCCCCTCTCTCTCTGCTTGCCTCTCTGGCTAGTTGTGATCTTTGTCTGTCAAATAAATAAAATCTTAAAAAAAAAAAAAAAGATTTTATTTACTTATTTTAGAGAGCAAGAGTGTGTGAGCACATGCATGCCCACGCACACACATGTGCATGCAAGCAGCAGGAGGAATAGACGGGAAGGCAGAGGGATAAGCAGATTTCTCACTGAGCACACACCCCAGGGCAGGGCACAGGGCTCCATCTCATGACCCTGAGATCATGACCTGAGCCCAAACCAACAACCGGATGCTTAACTGACTGAGCCACCCAGGTGCCCTACTCTTGGGATTTTTATGGAGGCTTCATCATGTAGGCTTATCAATTATTAACTGTTACCAGCTCCTCTCCCCTCCTAGAGAATGAGGGGTTGGGAGTAAAAATTCTAAACTTCTAGTCATGGTGTGGGTTTTCCAGTGACCAGTTCCTATCCAGGAGCCATCCACAGTCTGCTCAGAACCAAAGACATTTGCATCACCCAGGAAATTAAATTCTTTTATGAACCCCATGTCAGAAACTGGAGTCAAAGACCAAATATTAGAAACAAGGTTGTTCCTGGTATTCCACAGGAAATTGCTAGGGTTTTAGGAGTGCTGTGGCAGGAGGGAGAGGCAGAGACTGTAGTATGCATTTTTTTAATTATCTCACAGGTGTTTAACTTCTTAGTTTCCAAGCACAACCAAAAAAGTCATACTATTTGAAACACGAAACAGAATCTTTTTCTTTTCCTTTCATTGATTTGTTTTAAACTTTAGCTATCCTATTTTTAATTTTAAAGAGCTTCTTGTCTCCCATTGTTCCTTTTTGATGGTACTCTGTTCTTTGTTATTAATATAAACTCATTTCTCAGAAAATGTTAATGATAGGTTTTTTTAAAAGATTTTATTTATTTATTTGACAGACAGATCATAAGTAGGCAGAGAGGCAGGCAGAGAGAGAGAAAGGGAAGCAGACTCCCTGCTGAGCAGAGAGCCCGATGCGGGACTCGATCCCGGCACCCCGAGATCGATCCCGGCACCCTGAGATCATGACCTGAGCCGAAGGCAGCAGTTTAACCCACTGAGCCACTCAGGCGCCCCTGTTAATGATAGGTTTTAAAAAACACTTTATACTATCCTGCATTGTCTTTGTTTCATCTAGTCATACCTTACTCTGTTTATTTTTCCTGTTAGAGGATTCTCTCAAGGCTGGTGTTACTTGGATGTTTATTTATATTAAGAGTGAGGCAATAGAAAGCTGATTGAAAGCCTTGGGTCAGAGAGGCTTATCTGCTGATGCCTTATTCTGAGAGGTCTCAGCCTTTTCATTAGGAGCCTTAAAATTTGTGGTATCTTCTCTTTGGGACTATTGGATTTTTTGGGGGAGGAGGTAGAGGAATCCTTTAATATACTGCCCTGGGTGGGGATTTAAGCCCAAGCTTGTGGTAGTCTAGAAGAAGAGGGCTGGGATTACTATTCACTGTGAAATTTCACTTCTGTGTGTTGTTTGCTCCATGTCCCCACCTCCTACCCCTTCAGGTTTGATTTCTCCAGAGAATAAACCTCTCATCTTTTAGGGAGGGTGGGAGGGGTGATGGTGGTGGTGGAGATAACCACCGGGTTGGGAAGGGTGGCTGGGAAGGGCCCATGGATCTAACCTCTTTATAAACTTTTCTTTGAATTTGCCCTTTCTAGTTACTATAAATGTAATAGTGTGTGTTGTTGGCACTGCCACCTCTGCAGAACACAGCCTGTGGGTGAATTGGAAACTAGCCTTCTTTAGGAATTCTGGAAAAAATCACATAGCCGAACTACCTAATCACTACAAAAAGAATTCTGTGTGGGAATCAATCTCTTTTTACTAGTTTTCAGAAGGTTAGTTTCATGTAAAATAAAGACACAACAATAAATGCCTTAGCATTTTTCAAAGACCAAGTTTCTACTTGATGTTTTTGTTTATTTGCTGTCAGATGTTGCTAAGAATTAGGGTTTTAAAATTTTTTTCCATGTAGATATAAAAAAAGAAAACCCTTTCAATCTTCGTGTTTTGTTGATTCTCATTCCTAGTTTTTTTCTTTCAGTTGCCTGCACCCTGGTTAAACCACCCTCATTGCTCACTGTTCTGATGAAAATGGCAAATACCTTCTACACTTGCACTGCAGCCTTTCTTGGCTTATTCCAGCCTGTTCCCCACACTGCTGCCATATGATGGCTTAAAATCAGGGATAGGTATAACCCTAGAACAGAGGTTCTTAACCTGAAATCGTCCATTATTGGTGAAATTTAGAAGTCCGTGATCCCTTTGAATTATGTTTGTGATTATTTCAGGGAAGAAGTGTTGGATTTTATCATGTCTTTTATATAGACTGTGATATTCCCAAGTAGATTGAAGATGCTGAATAGTAAGGAGAATAGCTGATGATCTCAACTCACACACACACACACACACAAACACACACACACAGAGTCTCCATTATTTATCTACAAACATGGTTGTTAGAAATCCACACAGCATCTGTGATTGATTGCTCTTCTTTTCTCTGTGTATAATGGTGGTAAAAGAATGACTGGTAGTTAGGTGTCTGTCAGAGTGAACCACAAATATGTTCATTAGAAAACAGGCTGTTAAAGTAGATCAAGTATAAATATATTTTGTGTATCACAAAAGACACCTAAATTAAGGAAAGCTGTGGAAGAGCAGATAGCCACTTTTCAATTATATATGACCAATGTGGTATTTTTGGATATCTTACTCAGTAATTGAAAGGTCTGGAAATGCCATACCTGCCTGCGTCATTTGGGGTCACTGCTTTTAGGCAGTGAGTTTAGAAATCCTACCCACCTCAGAACAGTCATGCTTTGACTTTTTCCTATTTGTGCAATTACCAAGATTGCACCTCATTGAACACTTTTATGTTTATGCACATGAATATTTACAGGGAAATAGACCTGGACATTAAAGAAAAAAAGTCATCCAGCTTCCTTGACTTCGTCAGGTTGTTTGTGGAGAGGCTATTTCATAAACACACAAGCTACAAATCAAAGGGATGTGACACCTTTTTATATTATCAGGCAACATGGTGAAGAAAAAAATGAAATGGAGTTTGTGAACTTTATTACTCAGGGTGACAAGTTAATATGTGGGTGATGGTGTGCCGCTCCTAAATGAGATTTGTTGCATCCTTGGAACTGTGTAAAATCTCTAAAGAGAGAGGGAAGTTTCCATGCTATAGACAGTAGCATTGACTCTCCTGTGGAAGTTAGATTGGAAACTTATAAGTTTGCAGTCGTTCTCAGGCGTGTGTGAAGTGTGAAGTGTGTGAAGTGGAGAGCAGGAAGAGACTGTACTTGCATGAAGAATTTAATGACTGAAGGTTTCTTTTCTTATTAATTTCAACATGGAGGGGCAGTGAGATAAGGAAGTCATCAATCTTGCAGATATCTTTTTCCCTTACAAAAGGCAATGGTTGATTTGGTACAATCATCATAGAGCAGGAAGCCAGAAAATAGAATCAAACCAAACATGATTTTATAGTTGTTATCATTCCTAAGAATATCTGTGCTCCCATAGGCATATGTCTTAGATAGGAGAATAGTATTGGAATTCTTGGTCTGTGCCCTGATGGGCTGTTGGTCATCTGGAACAGATTTGCCTATTGAATGTGACAGGGCTGCTCAGAGAGGCCTCGCTGTGTCTGCTCGTGGACCTACTCATGATTCAAGGCTGTGTCTCCTCTTTGCACATAAGACAGGTGAGTTGTGTTACTTCCTGAGTAGAAAGGATGGCAGAAGATGAGTTACCTGAAACTATCTAACTCATTATTATCCCCTCAGTATTGACATAATGTCAGAAGAGGATCACTGAATCAGATAGAACTAAAGCATTTTTTTCAACCTGCCTATTGGGGCCTTGTCTCTCTTGCTGCACTAGACTGTGTAGGTGGAAACCAGACAAACTCAAATGAATTGTATGATTAAATGGGAAAACTGTTACTTTTTTTTTTTTAAAGATCTTACTTATTTATTAGAGAGAGAGAGATAGCATATGCATAAGCAGGGGGAGCAGGAGAGGAAAAAGTAGGCTTCCCACTAAGCCAGGGAGCCTGATATGGGGTTTGATCCTGGGACCCTGGATCATGACCTGAGCCAAAGGCAGATGGTTAACTGAGACACTCAGGTATCTCTAAACTGTTTCAGTTATGACACAAATAAAGGGTGTTTTTCTGTTGTATTCTACATGTATACTTTGGAAGAAATTATTATTGCATATTCACATATATTTTCCAGAGAACACATGGAGGTATTAGAGAACAGTTTTGAAATCCTTGTTAAAACCTCAGATTGAGGATCATGATATTTTCCTTCTTTATGGGTATTCACAGTTTAAATAACTTTATATTTTTACTTTTTCATTTCACAAATGTAAAATAATAAATTGTATTCCCCATTGGGAGTGCTAGAATAGAATCATTGACAGGACACTTGGATCTGTCCACCTGGCCCAGGTTTCCTACCTTTTTTCTGAGATCCCACTAAAATATTTGACCTAAAATAACACAATATTTCCCAGATCAGACCCTCCTTTATTAAATAAAAACAATACACAGCTGTGAAAGAATGGAACATGTATTTGCAGTGTACTATTCCTTATTAAGTCACTGAGCAAAATGACTGTGAAGGGAGATTCAGTTGAATCCAAGAAAATATTGAGGATCTATTATATGCTGAACTCTGTGATGGGCATTGGGGAGGAAAGTAAACATTATACCATCTACAAATAAAGATAATAAGCAACTCTAACACAATGTGATAAGTGCTATGATAGGGAATTTGGTTGTGTGACTTCAGTGTCAGTGGATTTCTGATTCAGTTAAGTTCATCTGCCCAGGAAAATATTTTTGTAATGAGGAAGTGGCACCAGTGTTCACCGCTGAGAACTATTTATTAAGTTGTCATTTACTTGGATAATTTTACCAGGTATTGCTTTAAAGATGATATTGAGTGAAAATAAAACTATTTTTAATAGAACCATCTTTGACTTATAAACTGTGATACTCATAATGTTTAGTGAGTACATGGTGCATATGAGCCTTCTGCCCATCTGGTCTTTTGTTGAAGAACTAAATAATTATTTTCTGTAGGATCTAATATAGTACTAAAGCCAGGTCCTCACTGGATTAATTTTATCACTCTCTTCCTTGAGCCATTTTTTTCCCAAAGGAGATTGTTTACCGAATATAAACTTAATTGTATCATATCACAGGTTTCAGAAAAAGTACTGTGGCTGTGCCCATGATTTGCTGCTTATCCTAAAACTAAATTTTAATTGCTCTTTTTTCCTCAGTGACTTTTTGGTCTTATTTTTTAGGACTTAGCAAAAAGACACAGTTGCATGTTCCAGTCCATGAAGTCCCTGAATTTCAGAACTCTGAATGAAGGGCAAGAAAGGAAGAATTAGAAAGTGGGTTTAGTGGAAACATACCTTAACATAATAAAGGGCATGTATGAAAAACTTACAGCTAATATCATACTTAATGCCAAAAAACTGAGTGCTTTTCCTCCAAGATTAGGAGTAAAACAAGGATGTTCACTCTTTCTTTCTTTCTTTTTTTTTTTTTAAAGACTTTATTTATTTATTTATTTGAGAGAGAGAGAAAGAGAGCATGAACAGGGAGAGGGGTGGAGAGAGAGAGGGAGAGACAGAGAATTTAAAGCAGACTACATGCTGAGTGCGGAGCCCAAGGTGGGGCTCCATCCCAGAACCCTGAGATCATGACCTGAGCCAAAAACAAGTTGGACGCTCACCTGATGGAGCCACCAATGCACCCCAACGATGTCCATTCTCATCACTTTTATTCAGCATAGTACTAGAATTCCTTCCCATAGCAATCACACAGGAAAAAGGAATAAAAGACATTCAGATTGGTAAGGAGGAAGTTAAATTATTAGTCTTTGCAGATGACATATTATAGCGAAAACTTTAAAAATTCCACCAAAAAACTATTGGAAGTAATAAATGAGTTCAGTAAAGTTGCATGACACAAAATTAATATATAGAAGTCAGTTGTGTTTTTATGTACTAGTAATGAAGTAGCAGAAATAGAAATTAAGAAAACAATTCCACTTATAATTGCACTAAAAAGAATACCTAGGAATTAACTAACGAAGTGAAAGACCTGTACTCCAAAAAGTGTACAATATTGATGAAAGAAATTGAAGATGACACAAACAAATGGGTAGATATTCCATGCTCATGGATTGGAAGAATTAATATTGTTATCATGTCCACACTACCCAAAGCAATCTATAGATTCAGTGCAATCCCAATCAAAATACCAACAGCATTTTTCACATAACTAGAACAAATAATATTAAAATTTGTATAGAACCACAAAAGATCCCAATAGCCAAAGCAATCTTGAGAAAGAACAGTGCTCAAGGTATATATTACAATCCTAGATTTCAAGATATACTACCAAGCTGTAGTAGTCAGAACAGTGTGATATTGGCACAAAATAGACACATAGATCAATGGAACAGAATAGAAAGCCCCAAAATAAATTGATACTTACATGGTCAATTAATCCATGACAGAGGAGGCAAGAATATATAGTGGGGAAAAGACAGTCTCCTCAAAAACTGGTGCCGGGAAACCTGGCAGCTATCTGCAAAAGAAAGGAATTAGACCACTTTCTTACACCACACATGAAAATAAACTCAAAATGGTTTAAATACCTGAGTATGAGACTTGAAACCATAAAATTCCTAGAAGAAAACATAGGCAATAATTCCTTTTTCTTCTTTTTTTCTTTTTTAAAAGTAGGCTCTATACTCAGTGTGAAGCCCAATGTGTGGTACTTGAACTCACAACTTTGAGATCAAGCCCTGAGCTGAAATCAAGACTTAGACACTTAACTCACTGACGTACCCAGAGACCACTCAGATAGTAATTTCTTTGACATCAGCTTTAGCAACGTTTTTCTACATGTCTCAGGCAAGGGGGGGATAAAAGCAAAAGCCAACAATTGGGACTACATCAAAATAAAAAGTTTTTGCACAGCAAAGGGAACTATTAAGAAAATGAAGAGGCAACCTACTGAATGGGGGAAGATACCCACAAATGATATATCTGATAAGGGGCTAATATCTAAAACATAAAGAACTTATACAACTCAACACCAAAAAAGCAAATAATCTGAATAAAAATGGACAAAGCACCTGAATTGACATTTTTCCAAAGAAGACATACAGATGGCCAGCAGACATATGGGAATATGTTCAGCATAACTAATCAAGGAAATGTGAATCAAAACCACGAGCTATACCTTATACCTGTCAAGAATGGCTAGAATAAAAGAGAAAATTTAAGTGTTGGTGAGGATGTGGAGACAAAGAAATCCTCACCAACTGTTTTTGGGAATGTAAATTGGTACAGCCACTGTGAAAAACAGTATGGAGGTCCCTCAAAAAATTAAAAATAGAAATACCATGTGATTCAGTAATTCCACTACTATTTACAGAAACAGTAATTTGAAAAAAAATATATGCACTCCTATGTTTATTCCAGCATTATTTATATCAGTCAGGACATGGAAGCAACCCGAGTGTTTATCAATAGACAAATGGATAAAAAAGGTGTGACAAATACACACAAGGGAATATTACTCAGTCATAAAAAAGAATGAGATCTTGCTGTTTGTGGCAACATGGGCAGACCTGGAGGGCATTATGCTAAGTGAAGTAGACAGAGACACACAAATGCTATTTGATCTCACTTACATATGGGATCTGAAATAAAACAAATGAATAAACAAACAAAAAGAAACAGATCCATAATTGTAGAGAACAAACTGATGGCTGCCAGGGAAAGGGTGTGATGGGATGGGCAAAATGGGCAAAGGGAGGTATCGGCTACCAGCTACGGAATGAATAAATCAAGGGAATGAAAGGTAGAGCACAGGGAACAGTCAGTGGTATTGCAGTAGCATTATATGGTGACAGATGGTAGCTACACTTCCGATGAGCATAGCGTAACATATCGGTTTGCTGAATCACTGCGTTGTTCCCCTGAAACTCATCTTACTTTGTGTGTCAACTATACATCAGTTAAAAAATAAATAAAAAGGAAAGAAGAATTAGGGATTCCTGGCAGTCTTCTGTGTGTGTCTTATGTCTGTCTTCTTCCTGCCTGCTACGTCAAGGACTGCTGCTAATACCTAAAACCCTGTACAAAGCCTTCCTCCACAGTAACCTTCCTGTCACCCACAAGGAGCCTCCTTGGCTCCTCACCCTCTTACCTTTATAGCTTTACTTCCCCTTGTCATCCTGTCTGTCAGGATCTGACACTCTTAGTACTGTTCTGGAAACCCCATGGGGCCTGATCTCTTCCCCTTATCTCCAGCCCTTGCACTGGCTCAGCTCTCTTGGTAAGTACTTACCGGCTTGGTAAGTACTCTCTTGGTAAGTACTTGGTAAGTACTGAATGCCCTGTCCCGTTGCCCAGCTCCTCAGTGACATAAACTGGAAACCAAGGTGTGTGCTGTCCCCAAAAGCAGTCAGACCATGTTAACCTAGCAGAAGGAGCCTGGTCATCCCATGAGTGGCCGTAGCAAAGGAGTCCTTGGATACAGAGAAGAGACTCACTTTGAGGTACTGGAAGCTTTCTGTGACCAGACACAACTTGTGTCTCTTTATTTAAGAACCTCAGGGAACTTGGGTAAAGGCCAATGAATAGCTTTAAATGATGGGAATTATATTCTATAAGTGTTAATTAATAATATTATTTAACCTGATATTTGATACAGGTTTCTACTGCCCAGTATTCTTTTTTTTTTTTTTTAACTGCCTGGTGTTCTAAGGCTGTCTGTTTTACAGAATGATTTCTCCTAAGTAAATTGTCAACTCTTCTGAGGGGACCCTAGGTAGCCTAATCTTAACTGTGAAGAGCTGATAGAATTCTCTGGTTCCTTGAGGGGTGTTTAAAAATACATAAAGCAAAATTATATCACCTAAAGTACATTATGAATTTAAAAGCACACAGTTAGCCCTGCCAAATTTTCCTTTGCCTTGGAGAATTGGAATAATTATATTGTAAGTGCAGACAAAATGAGGTTTCTGTCACAGGCAGATTTTTGTGATTCCACTCTGGAGTTTTGTTTAGAAATCTTGTTCAGTTTCTTAGAGGAGCTAAATAAAATTGCTGCAGAAAAGGCCAGAGGGGGGCACCAAATAATCATGATTGATAGAGTGGTTTGTCTGAGCAGCTGTGGGAGGTGCAGGCATCGGGCTGCTGAGACCTGGGTGTCTGTGTTGACCATTTTGGGCAGAAAGCACATTGAAGTTTTTTCTCTTTACTGAATTATTGTCAAACCAGGAGCTAACATTCCCACTTTAGAAGACTGCAAAAGTACTCAACTAATGGGGAAGCAGCAATTGGCAGGATCTGTGACTGCAAACATTTTAGAAAGCCTCTGTGCTCTTAAACTCTTATTTCACTATCAAAGCTGAACTGTACGAAGAACTGAGAAATAAACTTCACAATGTCCTTGGGAAGGTACTGGGATGGTTCTTTCTTGATCTTTCTCTCTGAGGCAGAGAAATTATTGGCAGTTTTCTAGCTTTAATTGTTCTTGGTAAGTTGCCGAAGTGTCTCTTTGGTCTTCGGGATGGGGGATAAATTTATCACCTTTTAAAATTCATTTTTTTATCTGTGGCTATTTGAAAAAGTCTGCTTCCTTTGCCGTAGGCAGGATTTCCAAGTTGAAGAAAACTTTCAAAAGTGTTTTACCATGATTGTTGCATTTTCTCTTGTGTGGAAAAGTTGTGTAGTGGTATTTACTATCCCTGTGGTCTGTAGTTTGCTTATATGTCCTTATTTGTGGTGGACTAATAGGAGGGGTGGGGATGCTGGGATGAAGGCGAAGAGATTGGAATTTCCTTGTTCAGTTGAGGAGGATATAGATATGCTTACTATGTTCTTCACCAACTTTCAAAGGGTCCTAAGTTGTCTTGTGAAATATATGTGAATAACAAAAGTGATTAGTTATGATCATGTGAAATTTAAGATTCATTTTAGCTCCAGACTCCCATTTATCCCCTCAGTTCTCCTTTTAAATTTTCTGTATGTTCAAGGTGTATTTCTTTTTTTCTTTTTTTAAAAAATATTTTGTTTTATTTATTTGACAGAGAGCAAGAGAGAGAGAGTGCATAAGCAGGGAGGAGGGGCAGAAGGAGAGGGAGAAGCAGGCCCAGTGCTCAATCCTGATCTGAGCCCTGACCAAGGCAGATGCTTAACGACTCAGCCACCCAAGTGTCCCTCAAGGAGTATTTCAAAGTCCTTTCCATCTTGTTTTGTAAGGTTTTGCATCTGGGCTTATTGTTTTTCCCGTTATGGTAGTACTTGACAAATGAACCAGTGCGTAGAGTCGTTCTGACTCAGAGAGACAGCCTGTGAGGATCCCATAAACGCCAGCCCTATTGTATGTCACATTTTATTTATTTATTTGAGAGAGAGAGAGAGAGAGAAACCATGAGCAGGGGAGGAGGGTAGGGCAGAGGGTGAGGGGGGAGGAGCAGGTTCCCCACTGAGTGGGGAGCTGGACACAGGGCTTGATCCCGGGACCCAGGGATCATGACCCTGGGCTGAAGGCAGATGCTTAACTGACTGAGCCACCCAGGTGCCCAGATATGTCACATTTTAATTTTGTGTTTAAGAACCTGGTCTCTGGAGCCAGACTACCTGAGTATCAATTTAGGCTCTGCCTCTTATTAGCTGTATGACTTTGGCAAGGTGTTCAGCTTCTCTGTGCCTCCGTTTCCTCATCTGTAGAGTGGAGTAATAGTATCATAGGGTTATTGTGAAAATTAAATGAGTTATTATATGTGAAGCAGTTACACAAGACTTGGTATGCAGTGTTTCAGAAGTATGTGCTAAGTAAATATTTATAGGCAATGTAAAACCTATTATAACAGTCTCACATTTATTTCTCCACAGAAATTCGCCATCAGGTGAGTTTTTATATGGGTACACGCTGACTTAGGTGTTTCCTGCACTCACCTTCCTGGCTGGTATTTCAGAACTCTACCATTATCTCCTATGCCAAAATCTTGTACAAAGATCATATTACTACTGACTCCTCAACATAATTTATTTAACAAACATTGATATAGCACTTTCTATGTGCCCCACACCGTTTTAAACTCTATACAAATATTAACTCATTTAATCCTCATTATAACATGAGAATACTTGTTGAATTTCAATTAAGTTATGTGAGAGAATCCTTTATCCCAGTGTCTGACATGATGATCCTTCAATAAATATTTGTTGAAGGAAGGAATACCTGTGAGTGACTCAATCAATCAGTCTATCTTGTTTGCTATCAAAAAGCAAACAATACACCAGGATGTTATATTAAGTGGCCTAATGTATTCTCAGAAACTGGAAACAGTTGAGACTCTTCTTCCACAGCTGTATTCAGTTTGTCCTGAGGGGCTCAAGTAGTCTAAACATTCCTGTTCCTTTCTCAGTATTAAATCACCATTGAGTTTAGATGTTTAGATATCATAGAATAGTTAAAATCTTAGGTGAGTTGTAGATTTTTATACTCACCTGTATTGATAGTTGAATACTCCATTCTAAATTTTGATTTGGAACATAATTTTGGATTTTGAGCAGCAGATACTAGGATTCTGTTTAAACATTAAGATATGCCAATTTTTCCTCACTCTTTGAAT
The DNA here is from genome assembly GCA_004024625.1 of Mellivora capensis. Classification (NCBI taxonomy): domain Eukaryota; kingdom Metazoa; phylum Chordata; class Mammalia; order Carnivora; family Mustelidae; genus Mellivora; species Mellivora capensis. The sequence goes on along the minus strand of PISX010022485.1, from coordinate 10,376 downwards.
TGCATCCTTTATTTTTGTTCTAATTTGGGAAGACATATTTACATCATATTTCATTTCTCACTGTCTTGAAAAGATTAACAAGCAAGAATTTAATATTAATGCTTTATCATAATGGAAAACATCTACATATTAAGTCTGAGGAATAAATTACCTTAAAAATATGTCAGATCTATTTAGCATCCATTTGGGGACACTTGAATGGTAAATGCCAGTTTTTATGAAATGACAATAAATGTTTTTATTCAACATGCTATTGCCCCAGTCAGTTGTAGACTCTTTTTTATAGTCACCAAATTAGTTGCATTTTAACTTTAAATTGTATTTGTTGAAGTGCCGTTAATGTGATAGAAAAGAAGCAATGTAATAACAACCTAAGACTTCAATAGTCTGTATGTCTGCTCTCTCTCTCTCTCCTCTCTCTGTCTCTAGCTACCAATCAAAATATTTATCTTTTCCTAACTATGACAAGTATCTGGTGAATGGGATTTACCTTTTTTATGGAACTATTGAAATGTGGCAACTGAAGGGCATTTGGAAAAGTGTGGGAAAATTTGCAGAGTACAGGTCCCTTTGGTTGTTTTGAAGAGGTGGAGTTGAGGGATCAAACTCTGCAACCTCTTGAGATGAATATGACTGATACTGCCGGAATAGACATGGCTGATAGTGAACAAGTCCTGGGTTCAAGGAAGTCAACAAGTCTTTTTTTTTTTTTAAGATTTTATTTATTTTATTTGACAGATGGAGATCACAAATAGGCAGAGAAGCAGGCAGAGAGAGAGGAGGAAGCAGGCTCCCTGCTGAGCAGAGAGCCCCATTCGGGGCTCCATCCCAGAACTCTGGGATCATGACCTGAGCCGAAGGCAGAGGCTTAACCCACTGAGCCACCCAGGTGCCCCGTCAACAAGTCTTTTAACAGAAGTCATAATACTGGTAAAGATAACAGTTGGGAAATGTGCCTCATCCAGCATTCCAAGGTAGAACGTGGATAGGAGTTTATGAATTGACGTTCCTAAAATCTTTCCTAATCCCACCATGTAGCTGTCAGGCTTGAAGCCAAGTGGTAGTTCCTGCGACCTATAATTTCTAGTTCAGTTTGGACCCCCTTTTTTGTGCAAAGCCTGGGATGGGGAGAGACAATCTTCTCACTGCATCACTTTTATTCATGCAGGTAAGGGCAGTGTCCTGAAATGAGGGTATCCTAGGAAAGTCTAGATTTCAGCTGTGCACTGAAGCCTGGTGTTTGACAGTGTGGACAGTTAGCAGGCCCTGAGACAGAAGCAACAGGTTTTCCCTAGGGGTTGTGACATTGGCTGGCTTCAAAGGATTCATCTGAACTCTGTCCCCTGAGATAAGAGGTACAAACTGTTGGTCTTAAATCCCTGTAAATGTTTTAGAGGATTCCTGGACATTTCAGGATGATGATATGGGGCTGGCCGCCTGGAATAAAAATGCTGGACTTATTTGGTTATGAAACCTATCTGTGTAAGTATTTGGGATGTTTGGATTTATAAGGAAAATGTGTATGTGAACATCCAGATGACCAAAATATATTCCTCATATATATTTGGTCTTCACCCACAATTCCTGACTCACAGCTCCCAAAACCCTTGGCATTTCCTCAGTGTTGAGAGTGACAGAAGTGTTTCTTTAATGTTAATGAGGTGACTTTTGGACCCCTCCAGAGGAAGAGGACTGGTTGCTAGGAGAATCAACAATGTGATTAGAGAATTGGAACTTTTGGTTCTAGCCCCAGACCTCTGGGAAGGGGAGAGGGCCTGGAAATTGAATCAGTTGTCAGTGGCCAATGATTTAATCTTTGTAATGAAGCATCCACGAAAATCCAAAAGACTAGGGTTTGGAGAGCTTCCAGGTTGGTGAACATGTGGAAATTTAGGGAGAATGGCATGTCTGGAAAAGGCTTTGCAGCCTCTGATTTATAGTATCAAAAATATTTTTGAGGAAGTTTTAAAAGCACAGGACATTTTTCCTAATGTAAGAGATCTTGATTATTTTAGTACTGGGATCATAGATGGTTTTCTTTTTTAAATACATATTTCTCTATTTTCTAAATCTTTTTTTAAAAAATTTATTTATTTGTCAGAGAGAGAGGGAGAGAGAGAGAGCGAGCACAGGCAGACAGAGTGGCAGGCAGAGTCAGAGGGAGAAGCAGGCTTCCTGTCGAGCAAGGAGCCCGGTGTGGGACTCGATCCCAGGATGCTGGGATCATGACCTGAGCCGAAGGCAGCCACTTAACCAACTGAGCCACCCAGGCGTCCCTCTGTTTTCTAAATCTTATATGATGATACTGCTTTCATAAATAATAGATGTTTTTTAATGTTTTTTTTATAAGTAATAAATGCTATGAAAGTAGAGACAAAACATTTTATGTAGTCTGAAAAAGGGAGAAAGTCGAGATTTTTCCTATTAATGAGAAACATGTTCCTGTTTCTCTTTTCCATCCTGGACCGTTTGCTGTGATTGCACCTGCCATGTTGTGCTGCAATGACCTGAAGACAGATGGAAACAATGTGCTCTACAAGGCTGGAAATATCTGCCTTGACTTACGGTTTCATTAAAACTTGTGTGATCAGACTTGCAAAAATTAGCATATATTAATTAATTAAGCTCATCAAGTGCTAATGACTAATAAAACATAGAACAATAAAAATAAAGCAGAAGATATTATTTAATATTCACTACTTTATTTCTTCAGGTTCCACAGGATTCCATTTAGCTGTAGAAACTTGAATACAAATCTGCAGGTATATATTCCTTTGTCCTCTTTGGACTAGGTGTGCCTGCCCCCTGGGAAAGAAACGGAAGTTTCAGAATACATTTTTATTCATGAAGGTGCTCGCTTTAGATATCTGAAGAAAAGAACTTCTGGGCGGATGAGTAAAATATGTTACTTCTGTTCTGACATGCCTGCCATCAAGACTAGCTGCCACAGTGCACTTTAATGACCCTTCCACAGTCACAACTGCCACTGCTACTGACAAAAGGATTTGGGACAAAGAGCTGTGTTCACCTGCACATCACTTCCCAGCTTTACCACGAGCTCCTATATGCTCCTATATTTGGCTTAAGCACATGTTTGTATCTATGAAAATGGAATGCTCCTTTACTACTTAAGGACTTTATCATGGGCAGGGGAGGGGAGAACCAGGATCAAACTATTTGGCAGGCAAGCTCTTTAATAAGGAAAACTATGTGAGCTAAAAGTCATCAAATTAGGAACAACTGAAAATCTTCTATATCTATTGAAACATCTCCAGTTGAGCCGTGTTTGTAAATGAAATAGTTCAAAGGCATTTGCAAAGCATGTTCCTTAAAAAAAAAAAATCATTTGCTTCTGGCAGTTACATAAAACTTCAAGTACTTTGTAAAAAGCCCTCAACGTTGAATGATTGAAGGTTGTTAATGGAAGTAGTCTTCCATTGATCCCTCCATTGATATATTCGGCAGTGAAAAACAGCTGGGAGCTGGTGAAATGGAATGGTATTCAGAAACACAACTAACTGAGGCTGTCTCTGGGGCAGGGCTTAAATAACTGAAAATTTGAATGATCTTCTGAAGAGTAGCCTGTTTTTGTTCGGGTTCTACAGTATAGGATGTGTGGTTCCAAGGAGCTTGAGGGTACAGTGCTGCTGTGAATCCTGGCATAAAAGTCAATAACAAACTTCCAAAATGATAAGAATTCTTTTGAAACTGTTAGTTCTTAGTGAAACACTAACTTTGGAGCATCTTTTGCCAACGCCCATTAGTTTTAGAGCAATAATTAGAAGATAATTAGCCTAGCCGCTCTCTCAGTGATTTTATGTTAGGAGTTATAAATATCAATATTTATCTCCATGGTTTCAGTTCTGTGTGTATTTGCTTTGTACCAAATCCAGGCAACTCGGGCTGTTCGGGATGAGTGACGTGGACCGCTAGGGGGAGGCATGGCACCCCCCCCCCCAAAATCGGTCCAAGAGTATTGGTGACTCCGTGGCCTCAGCATACCACAAGTGAGTGAAATAGCAAAACAGAAATCCTCTAGTGATTCTTTCAGGGATTAGTTCATGCAGACAAATAGAATATTTCACAGAGATCTTATCCGATCAAGGAGAGGAACTTCTTTCTGTATGAATGCAACCTGAAAATTCTACCATAACAAGAATGTGATAAAAATCCCTCCACTGATGCGGCTTACAGTGGATAAGGGATGTAATACAACAAAAAAAGAAAAAAAAAAACCCCAGGCTCACAGAGGAGATTATGCAGAGCTGAGAGAAATGTTCTCAGGCAATAAACACTTGCAGTCAGGATTTTGCAGATTGTTTGGGAAGGAAGTGAAGTCACTGAAATGCAGTCAGAGGAGACCATGTTGAAATGATCAATTTTGCCATCTGTAATCAAGAGACCAGAAATTATTTTAATTATTTTTGAGTTGTATTGAGAACATTGATAGAAAAAAGTGACCGTTCAAATAGACATTTGTGTTGGAAGGCATCATCAGTGTCAAATGCAGACAGGGGCTGCAGATGAGAAGAATTTGATGACTAGCTGGTACTAGAAGCCAAACCAGAGTAGTGCTGTGTCGTTTCCTCTGGCTTCCTGGGTTCCCCAGGAGGAGCAGCTGGATGCTTTGCCGAGGACCTGGCTGCTTGTTGTATAGCTGAGTGAGTGCAAAGTTGAGTGTGTTTGAGGAAAAGAGAATCTTAAACTTCACTGTCAGAAACAAAGCATTTGTTATTCAAAAGCTCCTGTTAAATTAATTTAATGAAGAGCCCATTAGACTGATTTGGTTCTAATGACCACAGGCCTAGGTCAGCAAACCAAAATATAAATCTGCAAATGCCTCAAAGTTACAAAATTGAAATGCCAAGGAGAACCAATCACAAATTGGCTTTACGCTACAGCCAATCAAATGATTTCCTTTCTTTGCTTCTGCACTTTCTCTCTCTCTATATAATTCTGTCCCTGAACCACTTCTGGTTTGCACTGCCCTATTGGAAGTGATAAATGCTCAAATTAACTCTTAAATTTCTGGTATGTCTTTATTTTTTGATACCTCTCTTGAGTTCTAACGAGGGTACACTCTTTAGGGGGACTTTTATTTTGTTGAGGTGGATGATGGGTGAGGATACAAATTGGGGAAGTGAAGGATGAACCAAAATGTCCAATTTAAAGAAAGCAGATTGAGATCTTGGGGGAGATAGTTCTGTGAGCAGAGAAGGGGTCGCAGATGCAGAGAAGGGTTCCAGACGCTTGAAGTAGGAGAGGAAGCTGAGAGTGATATAAAAGCAGGTTAAAGAAGAGCATTTCTTACGTTTTACAGGGCGGAGCACTTTCTTTCATTTCTACAGGGACACGGCAGTAAAAATGACATTATTTATATTTGGAGTTATGTTCATGTGTTGAGATGGGACATATCAAGCCTGACCCCAGGGCACATTTGGGAGGAGAGAAAGGAAGTCTAATGAGGGCTGGTCTCATGTGGATTACAAGGAATAAATTGAATTTTAAACTGTATACAATTATTCTTCCATAATTTATAGTGTATGTTTAGCCATTCTCCATTTTTGTTTATCTTTATGAAATACTTATTTAATCTCCCTGAAGTGTTATTGGGCATAATTAACTGAATTGAGGAAATTTTTGCTGACAATTGCAGGCAGGGAGTTTGTGCCTAGAGGGAAGAGTGGGTGTATAGATATTTTGATAGAATAGTTCCAGAAAAACTTTCATTTCTGTTGGTGTTTGCTTAACCTAATATGCCCACAAGTTATCATTATGTACAGAATAATAAGATAGTTTATAAGCTTTTTATCAATTTTGTCAATATGTAATTATTTTTCCAACTAACGAGGGATTGTTAGCATGTAAATAACATACCAAGAGTGTGTCTTGTCTACTTTAGTAAGTCAGATACTTATTATATTGATGATAAAAGCAAGATCTAAATTTAAGAACACTTTATGCCCTTCCTCAATTGAAGATATAATGCAAAGTAAATGAAGGTTCTATATAATTTATTGGATTTTTAAAAGCTTTGTGTACTTTTCCTAAAAATGCCTTGAGGCATTAATAATAAAATTAATTTAAGCATCTGCATCTAGGTACAGCAATAATTACATATTCAAAAGGAAATTAGGAGCATGCATGTCAAGCAAGATGCTCCATTAACCCTTGATATATTGAAGGGTGCATTGGAAATACGTAGTTATTTTAGTAAGGAAGGGGGGAACCTTTCTGTGTCCTCTTTTGTACATTCTCTACACTTCTCTTAAAGCAGCCAAGACAACAAACCAGTGTTTGTCAGGGATGGTCTACAAGCTAAGGTTCAGAGACTCCTCTTGGAATGTGGATGCCCAGGTCTTTCCTTTTCTGTCCTTCCCTGCCAGAGTCCCTCTGCCCTCAGCCTGTGCAGGGGGATGACTCCGTAGGACTGCAGCTCACATGCGCACCATAATTCTCAGCCACGCGCCTGCGGCCGGGATGCCGCATGCATCCATCATTTTGTAAAGTGGTCTTTTCAGTAGGCTGCCAGAGGGTCCTTCACATTTATGCTTTATTTATTAAGAAATGTCTAAAACTTGAGAAGAGAAAGTAGAAATGTGCAGCTCAACTCATGAGGGGAATAAAGCTTTGAGATTTTTCTGTAACTGATTTTATCAGGCACCGTGACCCCCTTTTGCTAGTGAGTTGAAAACTTAACCTTGATCATTAGTGATAATTAAGTCTCTTCTGGCTACAACAGCCTCTTTTAGATAAATATTCCATCTGTTCAAAGCTCAACCTCACTGTCAGGGCTGTTTCTTTCCTTTCAGGTGGTACCACTTCCATCTCTTCCTTCTCAGGAAGGCAGGTCGGAGCAGGAGGAGACTAAGTGTTCTCCCTGCAGTGGGTGGGAAGTAGCGGACTTGGGGCAGAAGGAAGCTCTGGTCCAGCCAGGCCTCTGGGGGAGGGTGGCTTGTTCTGCTTGTGTGTGGGCGGAGATGTCTGCCTCTCTGCCTCTGTCACTAACATGTCTGCTTCTGTTTTCTTAGCACAGTAGTGCAGTGGGCTCTAAATGGTTGGGCGTTTCCTGAGCATTTCTCCATTCTCTGCCGGCTCTTTTTTCTTTTCTTTTCCTTCTTTCTTCTCTTCTCCTCTCTTCTCTTCTCTTCTCTTCTCTTCTCTTCTCTTCTCTTCTCTTCTCCTCTCCTCTCCTCTCCTCTCCTCTCCTCTCCTCTCCTCTCTTCTCTTCCCTTCCCTTCCCTTCCCTTCCTTTTTCCTTTTTCCTTTTTCCTCTCCTCTCCTCTCTTCTCCTCTCCTCTCCTCTCCTCTCCTCTCCTTTTCTCTTCTGTTCTCTTCTCAAGATTTTACTTACTCATTTGAGAAAGAGAGATACAGAAAGAGAGAGAGAGAGCATGAACGGGGGAGAGACAGAGGGAGAGGGAGGAGCAGACTCCCCGCAGAGCTGGTAGTCCGCATGGACTACTGAGACTACTGAGATCCGCAGGACCCTGAGATCATGACCTGAGCTGAAGGTAGACTCTTAACCATTGAAGCCACTCTTAACCATTGAAACCATTGAATGCCCCCACCGGTACATTTCTGATGCTCTGATTATGCATGGTAATGACTCCCACTTACCCCAGCGTGGTAGTTGGCCCTTTGGCTTCCTTCCTCAGGATCACTTATCTCACTGTGCTACCCCAGCAGATGAGCTCTCCAGCATCTGCTGTTCTCTCTGGGACAAAGGAAGCTTCTGGATTACTTATATGTCACACCGAGGCTACAGAGGATGTGGGATACTACATCAGGCCCTCTCTCTGTCAAAGCCTGCCATTTTATTCCTCCACAGTTGCCCCGCATTGGCAAGGCTGGTTGGAGGGGTGGGCTTCCAGGGTTCCCCATTGCACCTGGCTTCCATTTTAACCAATCTAGAGTATTTCTCTTGCCCTTCGATCTGATGCCAGAATCAGATCCGTAGGTCTTTGTAACCTCTGATTCCCACTGCTCTTTTCCTCTTATTTATCCCATGAGGAAGGAGCCATGTATACATGGTAAATAAAAAGGGGAAAAAAAGAAGCGATCAGTTCCCTGTCATCTTGAGTCAAAGTCATGTCCGATCCCAGTTCTTGCACTCTTACTGTGTGCTGTGTACTTGCCTGTGGCATCTGTGAGTGCAGAAGTACAGCCAGTGGTATGGATGTTAGCAGGTCATTGGTAGGGAGAGTAGAAGGAACATGGGACATGGAAGGATGGTCCATCACAGAAATTTTTGACAATCACTTCGTAGGGTCAGCAATCAGGAATGGAGCCCTGTTGCCATCTAGAAGTATGAATTTGCTTTCATTCATTGTATTTTTCTCAGTTGAGAAATGAAACCAGCTCAATAGCTTTTGTTTTCTTCTTGCCTTTAACCCTTCTTAGTGAGAATGGGATAGGAACCAATAGATAATTTTATTTTTGCTGTATTCTTTATCCAGCAACAGTATTACTTTGCTAGGGACTTGGGTGGCTTCAAAAACAGAACTTGATCTTCTCACAATTCTAGAGGCTGGAAAGTCCATGATCAAGGTATCCACAGGTTTGGTTTCTTCTGAGGCCTCTGTCCTTAGCTTGCACATGGCTCCCTTCTCCCTGTGTTTTTACAGGGTGTTTCCTCTGTGTACAGCATCCCTGGTGTTTCTTTCTCTTCTTATAAGGACACCAGGCATGTGGGATGAGGGTATTACTTTAATGGTCTCATTTTAAATTAATTCCCTCTTCAAAGACCTGTTCTGAGGGAATGGGAGTTGGGACTTCAACAAATGAATTTTGGGCTGAACACAGTGCAGCTTGTTGGAGCAAATGTATTCTACTGAATTCAAAATACTTTTAAATCATAACCATTACTAAAACAAATGTTAATACCATTACTGCTTTTCAGACTGTAAAACACTAGAATAGGGGATGGTTTGTTAGAGATTCCAAAACTTGGGAGAGAAAGTGAGAACTTTATTCAGTGCTCTTAGAATGAATGGGATATTGCTCCTGCATTTTTAATTTTATTCTTTGAATTACACAGATAATACCTTAAAATGTGCTTGGTGAGAAAATTTTAAACTGTATAGAAAACATAAAATGTTGTTGCCTTCTTTATTTTATATTTAGTTTCCTCCCCCCTCAAAGTCAAACACTGTTAATGTTTTAATATCTCCTTTTCCAGATAAGTAATATTTATACACAGATATGATACACAGAGTTCTAAATTTATATTTTGTTCTTTCAAGGTGGCATAATACTATATGCATTGTTGTTTGGCTTTTTTTTTTTTCCACTTAACGTGATGACTTGGAGTTCTTTCTATGGTTAATATAAGGCAAAGTTTCTTAACCTTGGCACTGTAGATATTTGGGACTATATGATTCTTTGTCTGGAGGCAAGATGTCTTGTGTATTGTAGAATGTTTAGCAGCTTCCCTGGCTCTGCTCACTAGATGGCACTAACACTTCCCTCTCTGCCGGTGGTGCCAACCAGAAATGTCCCCATTCATTGCCAAATGTCTCCTGGTGGGCAAAATTGTTCTCAGTTGAAAACCATGGATATAAAAAGTTTTCCTTAATTTTTAAAAAACTGCTGCATAGTATCCAGAGTATGGGTTCTGCCACAGTTTATCTATGCTTCTGTTGATGGACATTTAGAATATTCCATTTTATTACCATTAGAAGCAAAACTGCATCTTTATGTGTGAATCCTTTTTTAAAAATCTTTTTAAAAAAATTATGTTAGTCACCATACAGTACATCATTAGTTTCTGATGTAGTGTTCCGAGATTCATTTTTTATGTGTAACACGCAGTGCTCTATGCAATATGTACCCTCCTTAATACTCACCACCGGGGAAACCCATCCCCCCACTGCCCTCTCCTCTAAAACCCTCAGTTTGTTTCTCAGAGGCCACAGTCTCTCATGGTTCGTCTCCTAATACCCCCATCCTTACATGTGACTCTTTCCTCCTTATACTAACATCACTTTAGATTAAAAAAAACCTGTAAATCTAACTTCTGGGTCAAGGAAGATTCACATTTTATATTTTGATAGATGGTATCAAATTATCCTTTAAAAGCTTTGTCCATTTCTCCACAGCCTTGCCACAACTGAATAGTATCAAACCTTCTAAATTTTGCTAGTTAATAGAACTAAAAATTTGTATCTTGTTATATTTCCCTAATTACTAGAAGTTGAAATCTCTGCAGTTCAGTTCCATTTCTGTGATCTATTCCTATTTCTTGCCCCTTAACCATTTTTATGAGTGGTTGGATTTGTAGTTCTTCATAAGTATTCTGATTCCTAATCTTTCTGCTACTTACATTGCAGATATTTTCTCCTAATCTGTTATCTGTTTTCTAACTTTGTTAACAG